>VCJN01002201.1:0-36910 GCA_006384855.1 Tetraselmis striata | reverse complement strand
TTATTGATTCTTAATGCGGAGCCTTAATGGGCATCCGGCGTCCGATGCACCCCAATTATTTGCAGCACGCTAGTGTATGCACCGCTAGTGTATGCACCGCAAGCCCCGCCTTAATCCGCGTGGGAACCGGAAGTAAGTGTTGTGTGCGCACATTGTGACAACATTACAAAGTGGCAATTGCAAATAGCGGTGGATAATGTGAAGGCGTTTTTCAAAATCGACGGAGAATGAGGCGGTGCTGGCGGAGTGCATTGGCGGTGCGTAGGAGAGCGTGTTGCTGGGGTTTTGGCTGCATCGGGCGCCGTATTCCCATCAATCTGGCACGGAATGTCCGGTATTGGCACATTTGTGTGTCAATATAGTGTGAACATTACGCGTCTTTTACGCCGGGTGGATGGGCATCCGGCGTCCGATGCACCCCAATTATTTGCAGCACGCTAGTGTATGCACCGCCAGTGCACTCCGCAAGCCCCGCCTCAATCCGCGTGGGAACCGGTAGTAAGTGTTGTTGTGTGCGCACTTCGTGACAACATTACACGGTGGCAATTGCAATTAGCGGTGGATAATGTGAAGGCGTTTTCGAAATCGACGGGGGCACCCAGAGGACCCCCTCAGTCTCCTTGCCCCCTGCGGCCGATACTGGCTAGTAGATCTGGGCGCTCTCGCAACGCCGCACCACGCAGCAGCGCTACCGCGCGCGACCGCGGACCTCGCTGCTCCTTGCCCCGGTGCCAGAACTCCTGCGGCAGGGAGGGAATATCTCCGGGCACGGCCAGACCCAGCATGGCGGAGCGCTTCGACATGATTATACAACAATAGCACCCCTTTTTCCTGAAGTTGTATCTTCATCGGGCACTGACACTAGCGGTCCACCAGCCTGCCAATCCAGTGTGTGGCTGGCCTCCTCCCAGGACATGCTATGACTGATAATATGCCCACATAGCACAGGAAATGCAAGGTGACCAACAGCAGGCCCGCGACCTCTATAATTCTCAATATGACCATAAATGCCGCATGCCCGCAAATATTTAATGATAATGGTACCGGTACATGTACCTTGTACCGCACCGCTGGGAAATTACCCCGTACAGCCCTACGTATTATTACAACCAACTTTAAGAACAATCTCAACGGTGTTCTCGCGTGTCATTTCTCATAATCACCTCGGCAAGTTAGGCTGAACTACCGGCACCCATATTACGCTCCCCGGCGGCCACACTGTCACTTATACCCGGCCGAACCCCGCTCTACTTATACCGATGTGCTATACATGCCAACACCACGACTTTAAAGGGATCGCAATGATTCGCCGTGATTCGTGCGTGCCACGCAATGGCCGCACTGTTGCCCAGTCAATTCAATCGCGATTGTTTCGTTGTTACCACCGACTGGTATGCTAATGATGTACTAAAACGAATTCGGACCTTCATACTTAAACATATAAACAAGAATGCCAGCCAGTAAATTCCCTTCAAGTAGTAGCGCCCCGGCTTCAACTAAATACCATTGCTCTAAGATGCCCACCTACCACCCGGCAAAACATATTGCCACTCACCTGCCGAATCAGAATAAACACACAACGCAATTAAGCGCCCTTTTAGATACAGAATTCATTAGATAATCGCTTCCGCCTTATGCTGCACTTATCCTATTTGACCGAGCATGCAATGGTAGCAGGCGCATTTGCATTGACTACCGACAGATTGCATGTATGTATGTATATGTGTATATATATACTCTCTATATAGAACCGCCGAATAAGATTCCCATTACCACACGCCACCATGCTCGTAGTAGATATGCTGTCCTCCTATATTGTATACATTCCCCTCGACAGAGTTTTGGTCTAACACCAACTTGCAATCAAACATATACGGATACTCACACAGTATCGTTCAAAACTCAATTCGGTCGGTTCGAATTCCAGGTCATGACATTTGGACTGTGCAATAACCCATCGGCGATTCAACGTTTGATGCTGGGTAACGTTATTTTGCATTTGCATAACACCGCGTTTATTCCTGTCTAGTTTGACAACGTTTTGGTATTTGGTATCTCCCTCAATGAACACTTCATACACCTGAAACCCACGATTGTTTTCCTTGCCAAACATCATATACTGCTGCAACTGCCTTAACGAACAAGGATATTTGGGCCATTACATAGCCAATGGAACACGCGCCCTTCCAAACATTGTTGCCATTCGCAATTGGCCCGCGCACCACAATTAACGATTTGTTTGATTTCGGCAGTTTATATCGTAAGGATGGAATGAATATACATACTATCGCATGACCACACCCCTTTCATAATATTTGTGGCAATACACAAAATTTTCTGGCAACCGCACGTGCATGTAGGTTACCTTTTACGCACTTACAGAAAAGATGTATGCGGATGCATACGCCTTAACCGCTGTCCAAAGTTTCACGATATACCCATGCCAAATACGGCTCCTATGCCCAGTAAGAAGTTTTTCGCATGATGGATACGCTTTGACAAAATGGTATGACGCCGCTGTATACAAAATGGTTCTTAGATCACGCTCAAACCACACTAGGCATGCCACTCTCCGTCATCACATGCCCGCCCAAGCCGCCGTCACTCATCACTACCATACCTAGCAAACCACTGACCGCCGCCCGCACCCGGAAGCCCGTGCTCGACATATTATATTGCAATGAAAGCTCTTGGAATGAGGCCGATTCCCGGTCTCGTCGTCCGGATTTACGCCAAGAATTAACAAAACGCGACATTCTACTGCTGACACAAATATACTAACACGTTGCCCGATTTTCTCTCATATTTACCATACACTACTTTCACTTCGAGTTAATCTAGAATTAACAATCGACCAATTTGCCACATCTATACCACCGAAGCACACTACGACTATGGTAACCGTATTCGCAATCACGTAATATAATTCCAGCAACGGGTTATGCAGGATAGCTGATAAGTATGCCTGCCCGCCTCGGACAAATTCTGTCTTGATTTAATCATTCCAGAAGTATTGTACCCATGCTGCCGGCCACCTTGCTTGATGCCGCACGAACTACTATTTGGAAACCATATGGTGACCCATTCTGCGCAATAGGACTTGCCCACAGACTTGCCCACCTTACCAACCTGCGAAGATTTTCATAACAACCCATGGGCTCCGTGTCTCCCGTACATCCACACATCTGCCCCTAGGTAATTATTCCCATGAACTTTGGTCATCACTGGCATGCCGCCCTCTGCGAAATATCTTTGCCGCTACACCCACACGTGTACACCCACAGTATAAACCCACGTCATCCCTTGTCGTATCCTCGTAGACGCTCCTCGGCTTGCCCGCTTACTTATTTACATTATTTTAAAAACCCACGACCTTTGTCGCATAATAATGAAAGACCGCAATCCCCGCTTAACCTCGGTTATGACAAAACATGTTCCGCTCATGCTCATTACGTAATGGCGCCTGGCCATATACCTTATCTCTGGTCGGTTTTAATTCATGCCACGATGCCTATCAATCCGCAACTACATGCACTCCGCTTGACGCCCGCCACGGCACGAACCCGCTCATACCCGCTAACTTGTTATACCAACACGTGGACTCTGCGGATTACATTGACATCGCCAAAATAACAGATGCAGAAATACATAACTGAAAGTTAGAACTCGCCAATACCTGAGTATTGAGCATACGTAGCATATGCCAACCGTTAAACTCGCCCCAATAAAGTATGGATGTCAACGTCACACGTATTGCTTCGCAGTGAGCTTGTCAAACTCCGCCTGCCAACTCCTACCAACTCCGCTTGCCTTTTGCTATGGCAACGTCACACATATTGCTTCGCAGTCAGCTTGCCACGAACGTCCGCATGCCAACTCCTGCCAACTCCGCTTGCCTTTTGCTATGCACTGCCATCCCGTATTCGACGATTCCTGGGGGCCATATGCTAACCTGAAAAGTAGTGATATACTCCATGATTATGCCCGACACAATCTTGTCCCTGTGGCAATGCTTGCGCACACTGATCATCGTGCCCTATCCGCCGAATACCCCAGCCACTCGCTTCCCTTGCGTATCCCATGGGTCTACTTTTTTGGGGGCCGGGATGGAACGTTAGGGTTACCACCATAACACTACCTGCATATCTATACCCGCATTCACGTGTACACCCATACCCATACTGTCCACTCACTTAAATACTAGCACGCCTACATACATACTGCTCATCCACCCATACACGTAGACTGCGTACATGTCACACGTGATCACGCCCACGTGATCATGCCCGCGTCAGCCACGATGACTCCCCGATGAATCCCTGGTGACTCCAAGCCTAGATTGCATACCCAAGCCTAATGCCTGCGCATGCGACCGACTGCTCAGCCGATAGTTGTATAAAGCCGTATACACCCCGGTACACTGTAACAATCTCCTTTGCTGCAAACCTTTTCCTTGCCTATGCTAAAGTGTCTCGCCTAAAGCTTACAGAGCGCGTCCAAGAAAGTGAAGCCTTATCGGGTGCTGCTCTTGCCCGTATTCGGACTGCTCCGCAAGTCGTACGGCACTCTAAGCGGCGGCGGGAAAGAGGACTCGAGTGCTGGTGCGCCCCCCTACCTGCCTAGCCTACAATTTGTTGTGCCAATTTGCTCACATGTGGGCACCGTTTTACTTGATGCCACCGCCGTGTTTGCACATAATCATGTGCACAACACGGGTGAGAAAACGCATGTGTTGGCGCGTCCCATCATGCCGGACCCCCCCCCCTCCCCCCCCCCCCCCCCCCCCCCCCCCCTCCCCCCCCCCCCCCCCCCCCCCGGAGAGTATCTACACCAACAAGGAGGGTTGGCGCAGCCAATGCCCCCCTGGCCGCCCGGAGGAAGTTAAGGCCGGTACCAACAAGTACAAGTACACCCGCAGAAAAATGTATTGCACGACATGCTCGGACATCGAGCTGGTGGTGGGCATTCAAAAGCCTCTTGGCACCCACATGGTGTGGGTGTACTCCCATCCGGAGTGCATTAACTACCACTTCAACGAACTCGAGCCGGGGGAGAGCGCCTTCCGTCGCAGACTCGCGGATTGGGAGGTGAAAGAAGCACACGAAGTGAGGAACTAGGTGTGCTAGCGCCCCTACCCACCTTCCATGGAGTGCCATCCTTCAAGACCCCTCCCCTCAAGATCCCCTCAAGACCCCCCCCCCCCCCTCAAGACCCCCCCCCCCCCTGGAGTAGCGATTGTCTCTGTAGATCCCCTCCCTCAATAGCAATATGTCAAGAACCCCTCTGTCCATCGCCTTGGCCGTTGTTGCACTCACGCGCGTACTGCTCCAGAGCTCACCACGGTGTAATGATTGCAACAACATTTGTCATGACGCGGCCTGCCCCCGGTGTGAAGCGTTGCCCACACCATTGCATGGCAGTGCGCGGTGGTGCCGCTGCATGTAGCCACAACATGTTGCAGGGTAGTGAATTATTGCTCACGATGTATTACAAGGCAATTGGGCATGTTGAACATCGAGGAAATGACATTGGCCACGCTGCGTTGTGTCTTGCTTATGCACGCCAACAAATAGTGTTAACAATTGCCATGGAGCAATGAGCGGCGTCGCAGACACGCACAAGCAGCGCTCCACACTAGCCGGGCGGTGCCGGGATTTAGCGTGGAGTTGCTGTGGGAAGACGGTTATAAGCACATTGGTAATTTTGACCACAATGTGTTTCTTATGTACGAGCACGGCCCAAAGCGGCCATTGGGCATGGCATGCGTTGCTAAGCAGCGGCCAAGCTACACCGGGTCAATGCGTAAATCTCCAAGTGATCACGTCGCAACGTGATCACTTGGAGAGTGATCCCTCCACGGAGTGGCCGCTGCGGGAGTCGCCACTCTGGGTGGCCGGCGTGAAGGGTAGGGTGCGGCGCCTATGTCATGCGCACTGCTAGAAATGTCCGCTTGTATGTATTATTGCCGAGGTGTCCTGCGAGTTTCAGCTGCAGAGGGGCCAAAAGTGTTCGGATGATATTACCTCACGCTATTTGTGGAACTTAACACGGTGTGTGCCACAGTCTTGTCGCAAAACATAATACCCTCCGAACACTTTTGGCCCCTCTGCAGTTGAAACTCGCAGGACACCTCGGCAATAATACATACAAGAGGACATTTCTAGTGCGCAGGACATAGGCGCCGCACCCTACCCTTCACGCCGGCCACCCAGAGTGGCGACTCCCGCAGCGGCCACTCCGTGGAGGGATCACTCTCTAGACCCATGGTACCTCGTTGGCAGGCATGGCAGTGTCCGGTGCCTCCCAAACGGTAGTACTGACCTACTATATTCACTGCCGCGGTGTCCTGCGAGTTTGCAGCTGGAAAGGCGTCGAAAGTGCTCGGAGGATATCATGTCATGCTATTTGTTCAATTCAATACGGTGTGAGCGACAACTATACGGGAGCGCCTCACCCCTCTACGGTGGCCCTCCAGAATGAGTGCATCGGTCGGTCCTCCACGCCGAACTGGAACTGCCACTTGTACAACAGTTCATGCGTGAAGGAGATTTGTGGAACACGGCGATGGCAATGCATTGTGTTATATTCGGCCACCATGGTTCTCTAGAGTAGTGGGATAGGCGCAGCGCAACAATCATATCAACAATGGAGCATACCTGCCGGGACACCACCAAGACGCCGTGCTCCTTCCCATCCGCTTCAAGCGTCATGTTACACGACGGGCACGTGCAAACCCAGTACTCCGCCGCACCCACGAAGTTCGTACTGCCATACACCTCCATCGTGTGTTCCTCCATCAGAGGATCCTCCTCCGCCGCGCAAAACGGGTAGCTCCGCCCCCACTATGGAGCGATGATAGAGGGAATACAGTACCGTGCGGCGAGAACCTCTGCAGCAACACACCGGGTGGTTAGGAATACCCATACTCTAGAACGAGGACATACTCTAGGACTAGGTTATAGGGCTCTAGCGTTGTGCCCCGGGCCAGGTGATGCTCGCCCTCTAGGTACGGCAATTCATTGATTGTAATGTATCTCTCTCTATCTCTCTAGAACGAGGACATGCCACGCTGGACAATTCCCACTCCATGAAGTGACCACGCTGACAAGTGACCACTACCTAGGGTGATCACGTTTTAAAGTGGTCATTTTGAAGAGTGGTCACTCGCTACAGTGTCTGAGCACTTGTCTGGACACGCTCAATACACCGCAGCAGGAAATTACCGTCAAAAAGCGCATTCGTCACAGGGTCTACTTCTGGGAAGAAGGGGAGAGTCTTGCAAGAAATACAGAGCAGCCGCAGCTCGCGAGATTCGTCGTCCAACGCCCGCGTGATCATGCCCGCGACGTCGTACTCCTTGCGGGCACCCTCCGAGCCCACTGCCTCCCTGATGAGGCTGTTGTGCATGGAGTGCTGAGGGGTTGACTCGCACGTGAGGCATCTTAGGCCCCTCGGAGTGTGCTTGCTGACGCCCCACTGCTGAAACACTGGTTTGGTGGCCGTCGTTCGGGTTGGCGGCGGTATATTCCCGCCCCCCGACCTGCGTGTTTTTTCAGTATTGCCCCACCAGCTCCGCGCTCGTGCGATCTCTGCCCCGCGTGAAGCTGGAGCTCCAACCCGCGCTGGCCCAAAGCACGCAGGAGCACCTCCGCGCAGCTGCACATGGCATGCTTCCCGGGGGCACAACGTCCGCGAGGCATCCCTTTTTCAGCGTAGCCTCTGGGTACATGCCGCTTCGAAACTGTTTCTCGTCGCAGCCCCTGGAGGAGTTGCACAACCCGACTAGAACCTCCCCGTGGCTGCACTCCAACCGCCTAAACCCCACCACCACAACCTCGCCGCTCTCGGTAGGATAAGTGGTACGAGCTCGTCGTGACGGCCCCGACGGCGTAGTGAGCCTCGCGGCCGTCTGGGGATTGGTATAGCGCGGCGTGCTCCTGTGGTTGCATTCGCTCCCACAGGGGCAACGCCGGTGCACCAGGGTTAAACGCAGTGCCACTGCCACCTGCGATTACCGGGGGGTTGTCTGGCTCCGCTGCTGGTTCCGGTTCTGCGAGACTAGAGCCCCCTTCCTGCGCTTCGGCTAGACCAGCGGCCTCAGCCCAGCCACGTCGGCTCCTGCTCTTCCCGTTCTGCTGTCTCTCGCGCGCGCTTTGCTCGCCATGCTATCTTTGGCGCGCGGGATGCCTTCCGGCTACCCCCGAACACTGCCCGCTTCCCCATCGCAGTGCCTCATCCTACGAAGCAGCGGCCCATTGACGTTGGGGGAGTGTGTGATTGTCGCCTACCCGGCAGGTTTGGATGTGTTTCGTTCGTTGTGCGAGTCCGAGTGTGACTATTCTTCGTCGCCAGCGACAATCGTTGGGCGATGGCGATTTGTGCGGCATGCCGCCGCCGTCGCCAGTTGCATGTTACGGGCCAAAGCTAGCTAGGGTTACATGCGGTAAAACTTTTTGGTTACAGGGAGAGCGTCCGGATAATGCACGCAAAGTACTGGGGGAGGAAAAAGCCTACATTTAAGCATGTTACATGCGGTGCTTGCAGGTTATGCGGTGGCAGCAGGTTATGGACTTAATGTAGGGTTACATACGCTGTTACAGGCAGGGCTTCAAAGTGGCTTCAGGTCTTCCCAGCGAAGTATTTAGCGCCTGGTACCTTAGTACCGTACCGTATACAGGTAAGCTCTGCGCGCGACGGCACGCGCCCTCGTTACCCCTTCCACCCCGTTCAAAATAATGTCGATTTCGTGCAAGTTAATAGCGACTACATTATTTATCCTGGATCCAAGCCTCCAAAATTACGTCCAGGTGATTCGCGCAGCAGCCTGGATCATGCAGCGCTCGCCAGATTCACTTTTGTCCGTCACGCCAGCAGCCTTGCTACGACCGCGTCTCCCAGCCTAGCTTATATAATACCTCATGGGCAGCGTACTATTCATGCTGCATGATTTTCACTTTTTGTGTTTCGTCTCTCTCTGCTAATAATATGCCAGCAGCATGATGCTGATGCGGGCCGCAGTGGCGTCATCGCCCAGCAACACGGTACATCGCATCATGGGGCAGGGTGTGATGGTTACAGTGGCAAGAGTGCTGCCACATTCTATTCAGCTCCATATCTACTGGTCGGGCTGACGTTGTTGTTGCCGCTGAAACATTTCAAACATTTTTTGCATCATGATGGTCTGCTGGGTAAGGTGCAGCATCTGCATCTCAACCTGTTTACGTGACGTTTCAGCTTCAGTTTCGCGCACCTTCAGCTCCTTGTACCGCAGCTTCAGCTCGCCTTCATCTTTCTTTTTTTGGTTTTGTGCGAACTGAGCGAACACGCTAGCCACCATTTCCTGTCTTCCGTCGACTAACAGGGTTCTTATTGTCTGGCCGCCTGCTGGTGCCAGCGGTGCCCTTGAGCGCGCTCCTCTTTTTTGGAGGGCGGTTCATCATCGCCGGCCACATCAGCTACAGTGAGGCGGGGACGGCGGCCCGCAGTGCCGCGCTGCACTGTTGCGGGGTGTTCATTGCCCACTTTGCATCACATCAAGCACCGAACGAGCAACACATACATAATGTTTCATGCTGCTCCAGAACCGCAATGCCATACATTTATTGCAGTCCAAATCGAGCTCACCTCTTGCCAAGACCCTCCATAACACTCACAGCATTCTTCAACACTTGCGTCATGGTGTCAGCATCCATGGGTTGCTGCTTCTCCGCGTTGGACAAAACAGCATCCCACATGTCATTCTATGATGATGTGACGCTGACATATGGCCAGCCGGCAATGGTGTGCTTTGTTTTACATTGTTTGCAGAGCCTTTCTTTCGGGCTAGCATCTTCCCACAGCGAGTCACCACTTTTATATAACCCTAAGTGCCCTTGCGCTTTTTTATATACTCGGGCTACCCCACGAAAAGGGCAGCATCCAGCAACACCTTATGCGCCTCCGCCGTCCACGTGATGGTGAAACGCTTGCTCGAGTTGTCGCCGCCCCCCTCTGCTGATTTCTCGCCCTCGCGTCCCTCGTTGTCGCTCGCTGGTGCGCCGCTAGCCTCCGATGCGTCCGCTGCTAGATCTGCGTCCGCTGCCGGTGGGCGCTGCCGCCACCAGCTACTCCGGTGTCCATCACGCCTGGCTACCGGGGCGCAAGACCTGGGGCATGACGGGGCAGGTTGGGTCTCAGTCGGCAGCTCGCGGTCGTCGTAGTGCCCCGTGTGCGTGGCAAGATGCGTGGGTGCTGCGCGGGCGGTACCGTTGGTGGTTGGTGGTGGCGGTGTGCGGGACTCGTACTGTGGAGATCACACAGTCCTCGCCGGGCCCCGATGTAGGCGCGCAAAGTCGCATCTCACTATCCTACCGGGTAAACGACTATCCTAAAGGACTCGCGATGTGTCCGAAACCGCCCGTTTCTGGGACACGCGAACTGGGACGATATTTCACCACGCCATGACGTCATCAGAATAGGTCTCTTATCTCACACCGCAATGGGGTCAGATAAGGATTACCGTATACAGGCGCGGAAACAGCGGCTGCAAAATCAAACGGCTGTAAGCCCTAAACCCTACAGGTAGTCGCTAATCACCATCACCTCATTCGGATCGTCGCTACAGTTATACACCCCTCCACATAAGTCCGGGTTTTGCATTTTCGATCGCAAAGCGCATGCATGGGCGAGGATAACGCCGGCTGCATGTGCATACATGCTAACTACAGTGGGAATAGTTCGGGCGAACGCCTATTGTGCGCTTTATACCCACCCGCGCGACAACACGACCATTTGTGGGCGCCCTTTCAAAAACGCGAAATCATTGCATGGTGCGTTGGCGCCAGAAAGTTGTGGGTTGCGCCAACCGTCCAAACCTATGGAAATAGCGGCACTCGTCGCACCAAACTCGGTGGATACGGCCCTTGGCATAAGTTGCACACACCGTGCGTGTAGGCCACTGAAAGCATGTCGCTATAGGCACGACGTGACACCCCAACGTCAAGTTGGCCACTGTGGGGAGCAGTTTTGGGGTGAAAATGCTGCTGTTTCTGTGGCGAACGCACGTAGGAGAGGCGCTCGATGGCCCCCTTGGCGTAGGGCAATGCTCTACTATAGGGGCGCGTGGTGGAATGCCAGTTGCACCGTTTCGTGGGCGGGGTGGCGCGGTAGGGGCGTGGATTTTGATTAATATGAAATTCCTTGAAAAATGCTGTGGAAAATGGCATTTTGGCTGGTAGATGTGTGTATCGCTAGGAGGTGGCACATGCCAAGTGTTGGTGGTCCGTGGTCATCGACATACATAACGCTCTCGCGCAACTGAGTATGGGGCTTAGACACGCACTTGGCCCAAAGCCACGCGCCCGATATGGGTGGGCACATGAGGCAGTGAGGGGCAACTTGGATGATCATCTTTGGGGATTTTTTCCGGAGACCCAAAAAATCGATTTTGTGATTATGGAAGAGTGTTCCCGACGCAGAATTGAACGAGGAATGGCGTGATATTTTTAAAAAGTTTTTCTGAGCAAACCCTGAGAAGTTATAGCGTTTTGAAGCCAAGGGGGTGTTGCCGCGCGTGGCCGACAGTGATGCCATGCCAGTATCGCAACGCGACATGCACTGGCCGCCGCCCACACGGCTGCACCCCAACCAAATGCACCCGAGCCCCTCGCCAATGTGTTTCCTCACGCGTTCATGCCCATCCCGCCGTTTGGTTGCCTATGCACGCGCGTCGGCGTGTGGGTGATACCGACCCCAGTTTTGGTGCAGTTGCAGGCGACGCCCATCCACGCACCAAGTGCAGCGTGATTCCCTAGTCAAAGGTCATTAAGCTTCGGTTTGAGCCACTCGTCATGCAGGTTTTATAAAGCCCTCTGAGATTCCAGGGTTTCATCTCATATACCCTACGTTCAGGTACCCTAGACTTGTGAAGTCTTGAGACTGCCGAAAAGGGACCCCAAACTTATGTGCAGGGGTGTGTTGGCCATATGTCATTCGGCCATATACGGCCGACGCGGCATGTTTGAATCACCCCAATGCTCCTACTGGCTGCATATGCCCATGACGCATCCACATGCGAGCCACGGGCTCGAAAGGGCTCACTGTCCCAAGACGCCTTATTGCGACCTCGTCGAGCGCGCTTGGTGCGGCGCACACCCCTCCACATAAGTCCGGGTTTTGCATTTTCGATCGCAAAGCGCATGCATGGGCGAGGATAACGCCGGCTGCATGTGCATACATGCTAACTACAGTGGGAATAGTTCGGGCGAACGCCTATTGTGCGCTTTATACCCACCCGCGCGACAACACGACCATTTGTGGGCGCCCTTTCAAAAACGCGAAATCATTGCATGGTGCGTTGGCGCCAGAAAGTTGTGGGTTGCGCCAACCGTCCAAACCTATGGAAATAGCGGCACTCGTCGCACCAAACTCGGTGGATACGGCCCTTGGCATAAGTTGCACACACCGTGCGTGTAGGCCACTGAAAGCATGTCGCTATATGCACGACGTGACACCCCAACGTCAAGTTGGCCACTGTGGGGAGCAGTTTTGGGGTGAAAATGCTGCTGTTTCTGTGGCGATCGCACGTAGGAGAGGCGCTCGATGGCCCCCTTGGCGTAGGGCAATGCTCTACTATGGGGGCGCGTGGTGGAATGCCAGTTGCACCGTTTCGTGGGCGGGGTGGCGCGGTAGGGGCGTGGATTTTGATTAATATGAAATTCCTTGAAAAATGCTGTGGAAAATGGCATTTTGGCTGGTAGATGTGTGTATCGCTAGGAGGTGGCACATGCCAAGTGTTGGTGGTCCGTGGTCATCCACATACATAACGCTCTCGCGCAACTGAGTATGGGGCTTAGACACGCACTTGGCGCAAAGCCACGCGCCCGATATGGGTGGGCACATGAGGCAGTGAGGGGCAACTTGGATGATAATCTTTGGGGATTTTTCCCGGAGACCCAAACAATCGATTTTGTGATTATGAAAGAGTGTTCCCGACGCAGAATTGAACGAGGAATGGCGTGATATTTTTAAAAAGTTTTTCTGAGCAAACCCTGAAAAGTTATAGCGTTTTGAAGCCAAGGGGGTGTTGCCGCGCGTGGCCGACATTGATGCCATGCCAGTATCGCAACGCGACATGCACTGGCCGCCGCCCACACGGCTGCACCCCAACCAAATGCACCCGAGCCCCTCGCCAATGTGTTTCCTCACGCGTTCATGGCCATCCCGCCGTTTGGTTGCCTATGCACGCGCGTCGGCGTGTGCGTGATACCGACCCCGGTTTTGGTGCAGCTGCAGGCGACGCCCATCCACGCACCAAGTGCAGCGTGATTCCCTAGTCAAAGGTCATTAAGCTTCGGTTTGAGCCACTCGTCATGCAGGTTTTATAAAGCCCTCTGTGATTCCAGGGTTTCATCTCATATACCCTACGTTCAGGTACCCTAGACTTGTGAAGTCTTGAGACTGCCGAAAAGGGACCCCAAACTTATGTGCAGGGGTGTGTTGGCCATATGTCATTCGGCCATATACGGCCGACGCGGCATGTTTGAATCACCCCAATGCTCCTACTGGCTGCATATGCCCATGACGCATCCACATGCGAGCCACGGGCTCGAAAGGGCTCACTGTCCCAAGACGCCTTATTGCGACCTCGTCGAGCGCGCTTGGTGCGGCGCACACCCCTCCACATAAGTCCGGGTTTTGCATTTTCGATCGCAAAGCGCATGCATGGGCGAGGATAACGCCGGCTGCATGTGCATACATGCTAACTACAGTGGGAATAGTTCGGGCGAACGCCTATTGTGCGCTTTATACCCACCCGCGCGACAACACGACCATTTGTGGGCGCCCTTTCAAAAACGCGAAATCATTGCATGGTGCGTTGGCGCCAGAAAGTTGTGGGTTGCGCCAACCGTCCAAACCTATGGAAATAGCGGCACTCGTCGCACCAAACTCGGTGGATACGGCCCTTGGCATAAGTTGCACACACCGTGCGTGTAGGCCACTGAAAGCATGTCGCTATATGCACGACGTGACACCCCAACGTCAAGTTGGCCACTGTGGGGAGCAGTTTTGGGGTGAAAATGCTGCTGTTTCTGTGGCGATCGCACGTAGGAGAGGCGCTCGATGGCCCCCTTGGCGTAGGGCAATGCTCTACTATGGGGGCGCGTGGTGGAATGCCAGTTGCACCGTTTCGTGGGCGGGGTGGCGCGGTAGGGGCGTGGATTTTGATTAATATGAAATTCCTTGAAAAATGCTGTGGAAAATGGCATTTTGGCTGGTAGATGTGTGTATCGCTAGGAGGTGGCACATGCCAAGTGTTGGTGGTCCGTGGTCATCCACATACATAACGCTCTCGCGCAACTGAGTATGGGGCTTAGACACGCACTTGGCGCAAAGCCACGCGCCCGATATGGGTGGGCACATGAGGCAGTGAGGGGCAACTTGGATGATAATCTTTGGGGATTTTTCCCGGAGACCCAAAAAATCGATTTTGTGATTATGAAAGAGTGTTCCCGACGCAGAATTGAACGAGGAATGGCGTGATATTTTTAAAAAGTTTTTCTGAGCAAATCCTGAGAAGTTATAGCGTTTTGAAGCCAAGGGGGTGTTGCCGCGCGTGGCCGACATTGATGCCATGCCAGTATCGCAACGCGACATGCACTGGCCGCCGCCCACACGGCTGCACCCCAACCAAATGCACCCGAGCCCCTCGCCAATGTGTTTCCTCACGCGTTCATGGCCATCCCGCCGTTTGGTTGCCTATGCACGCGCGTCGGCGTGTGCGTGATACCGACCCCGGTTTTGGTGCAGCTGCAGGCGACGCCCATCCACGCACCAAGTGCAGCGTGATTCCCTAGTCAAAGGTCATTAAGCTTCGGTTTGAGCCACTCGTCATGCAGGTTTTATAAAGCCCTCTGTGATTCCAGGGTTTCATCTCATATACCCTACGTTCAGGTACCCTAGACTTGTGAAGTCTTGAGACTGCCGAAAAGGGACCCCAAACTTATGTGCAGGGGTGTATTTAACAGTACTGGCAAATGAGCACTCCGTAACTTATACATGCATGACCTTTTCAGACAGCATTAATGCACTCATGCATGCAGTAGGGTGTTGTATCCGGCCATATTCAGGCATTCAATCCCGGGGGATGGTTTTACAGGCACCTAAAACCCTAAAAACCTAAAAACCCCGCACTTCCTGGAACCATCGGCAATAAATTACACTCATGGCCACGGCAACCCAACCATATGGCAATGGCCCAAGCCACCCCTCCATATAGCTATAAATACAAATGCCGTGATGCTGATGCCGTTAACTTACATTACTATGCTCGAATGTAGGTTTTGTTGCGCCTTGCTTTGCAATGGCATGACTTCTCACTTTCCAACCGGCTCTTAACACCGGGCGAAGTACTGCCTATGTACGAAATCCGGGCGAGCCGGCGCGGCTCTACTGGTGATGATAGTGTACTCATGTGAAACGGTGGACCGCCCGACGACCGGCCGACCCATTACCAAACAGGCTCCACAGGAGGCCATCACTACAACCACCATGGAGATCAACAGACCCGAGGAGCAACAGAAGGCCGCGATCGGCGCCGCCCTCGATGCGCCGCGAAGCGGCAGAGCCGTACCCACCAAGAACCCGGCAACCGTTGCCGCGAAAAACTTCACATACACCCGCCTCCCACCTGATGTCCGCAGCCCCCTCTGCGTTTCGAGCCGCCAGTCCCGCTAGCCCCCAATCGATCTTCCCCTTGATACCGACTGTGCCACGCAAGTCGCTCTGCTATTCGGCAATCCGGCGACCCACAACCGTGCGACCCAACCTCCCAAGATCCGAACCGCCATCCGTGCGGAACAAATCGCAGGCACCCGACTTCCACCGGCTGCCCGCCCCAATCTGACTGACGGCCAGCGCCCTCCGCGGCGTGAAGAGCAGGCTCCGCAGGAGACTACCATAACATCCAACAACAACATCAACATACCCGAGGAACACCAGGCGGCCGAGGTCGGCGCCCCCATCGATGCGCCGCGAAGCGGCAGAGCCAAACCCCCCAAGACCCCCAAGATCGCGACTGCTCACCACCCGGCGCCGCATACAGCCGACCAGTCGGCGATGCACCACGGCCAGCTCCTCCAGGAGCTCCAGCCACCACCAACTACCCAGCTACAAGTGGCCCACGACCCGGCCGCGGCAGCCCCTCAAGCCACGGAGATGGACAGCGACAACTCGCCACCGGCAGTCGCGCATCCGGCGACAAGCGTCGATCCAGCCCCGCACCCCGAGCCGGCTCCGCCGGCCGCAGCCCAAGCCTCCACCGCGACAAGAGAGACCTTGGAGGCCACCAACCCCTCGAGCATACCCCCACATCCAGCACACCAGCCCAAACGTCCCGCTTGGCCCAGCTCGCGGCAGAGGCTCATCGCCCCCGTCGCCCACCGCGCCGGAAGGCCCCCTTGCAGCCGCAGGTGGATCGTATGCGGAGGCTCTGCAGGCAAGGCACCCAACCCAAGCTGGACGCACGCCAACGACCATCGGCGCCGCCACCCAAGAACTCCAGACGTTTCTAGCCGGTATGTCCGGAATGCATTTTTCGACTTTACCAGCACTACTCCCCGCAAGTATGACAAACAATGTATCGCCCGACCCGCGGGCTTGGTACCGGTGCAGGCACGAGACGAAGTCGTCATGCCATTAAACGCAGTAAACCGTGCCAAAAAGAAACATACATATATTTTAGAAATGGAGGGCAATGTAGTCCCCACCTCCCCCCAAGCTAGCCGGCTCAGGGGTACATAAATACTAAGCACCATATAGCTATTCCGGTTGGCTCCCGTCCCCCATCACACCTCAGTAGCAGCAGGCGGGACGCCTCTGGCTGCCTTAGCGTACCTGCTGAGCTCTGGATGGGATGGGTCTGACTTAGGTAGGGACAGCAGGGGGGCGCTGTTCTCTTAGCTATTAAAGTCCACTGGAAGGAGGAGGGGCTCGGAAACATTGGAGGATGTCCGGTAGCTTGAGCTGTGATAACACTTCGTGTTCCCCACTGTGGTCAGAGATAGCAGGTCTTGAGAGCAACTCAGTCTCAGCGAGTGGATGCAGCAGACTAGACGTTGTAACAAATTTAATTTCAATCTCATTTTTGCAATGGCATTGATTGCTTCCTGCCTATCCAACCGCCGGGCCGTCTTGCTTGCCATAGTTATTGGCCTTGTGGCCCCTCACAATCAACTTGTGCCCATCGTCAACACATACATGTCGTGCACTCACGCAAAACTGTGGAGGAAACGTACTGCAAATCTGTATCCATCACTCCATCTACTTCATCACATGCGCGGCATTAAACTAGGTGCATCGGTAAATCGCCGCATAGCATTAATAAACATGTTACATACTCAATATGCAGGGCAGCAACAAAACGATAATGCAGCATTGCCATCTTCACGTTGACTTCGTTGTCCGCCATCTTTGGCGGCGAGGAACGAGGAGAGAGGTTGGAGGGCTAGCCGAGGGCAACATTCCACCCTAGCCTGGCAAGCGCCATTGCTTATTAGCATATATGGCTCTGGCTTGAGAAGGCATGGCTGCGTGGGCGGCTTGGTTGCGAGGGCGGCTGGCAATGGCGGCGCTCGCAGCTCAGCCCCCTTCAAGGCATACACAGCTCAAGCGCTGACGGATAAAGTTGACGTACGCGAATGAAGCAAGGCATACACAACTTAAGTGCTGACGGATAAAGTTGACGTACGCGAATGAACTTGCCCCGACCCCAACCCCCTTTCGCCCAAATCGGCCATGATTAAAACACAACATGAAGAAACGGACCGCGGGTCTCTTGTATGGTATGAGCTGACAAGTACTAAACTACTACAATAACTAATCCTTACGTGCACGGGTGCCGGGGTATGCAGTCATCCATCCTGCTCTCAGCATCGCGCAAGCACGTAGTGTACGGTAGTACCCGTAGTCGTCAAATAATAAAATAATGATATTATTGAAATGATATCTAAAAGTATAAAGTAAAGTTCGCACCGGGACATCGGCCGAAGCCGCCCCAACAATTGACCTCTTATTGCGCCAACTGCAGTCGTACGGGTAAGTCTGGCACAGCCCGCCGTAGACCATTGCCTCATTCGAACCCCGAAGGGCTAATGCATCAACCGGGTAAACCCACTCCAGGTCACGCCGGGACGATATATATTGCCGAGAATACATCGGCCAAGAATAAATACCGGGACCTCTCGCGCACGAGACGACCGCTCAACCGAGCGGACAAGGGATGTACCTTAAAAGATGTCTATTATCATATAAGGAGCATTATTGAGGTTTGGCCATGTTCAGGACGGAACTGCCCATCTCTAAAAGAGGTTCAGCATGATGCCCCTCGGGCAATAGGGCTTTGAAAGGTTATCTGTAGGGCTATCTATTGCGTGTCGTACGGCCTGATTTGACCACCGGACGGTTATATTCCAGCCGGTCACAGGTGGGTCGTGGGTCGTGCATCGCCAAAAAAATTCGTTTCGCAGCGTTTGGCCACACTTGTATACCGCCACCACAGCAGCACATCGGCGCTCCCGCCCTGTCCCACTCATCGCCTCGCTGGGCAACCGTGAGCGTCACCTTCGTCAACCCAAACTGTTATTTATTGCCCATAAGCCTTGCCCACGCTCGGGACGTCTAGGCTGTGGCGCGGAGAGCGGGTCGGGGAACGAGCGTCGCTAGACATCGGCGGTCGGCGGGCAGTTGGTGATTTCCAGCAGTGAAGCACGAGGTGCGACCGCCGCCGCGCCACGACGTCTGGTCGCCTTGGGTTTCGCTGCCTTGCGGAATGCCTCCCTCGCCGCGGCCAGAAGTGTCGAGGTCGCTGCCATGTCCGCGTGTAGGCGGGCTGTGGCGATCGCCTGCCTGGTTGAGTCCACACTTGCATGTGCAGCCTCGAACGCGATGGTAGGATCCACTGGCGGACGTCGGTGACGCCTTGCTGGTGCGTCAACGCCAGCACCCCCTGACCCTCCTCCTGAACTTCCACGACCTCCTCCTCCTCTTCCTCCTCCTCCTCCTCCTCCTCTACTTGCATGCCCAACGCAAGACCCTCGCTGCACCCAACGCCCATTCCTCCGTACGCCCGTGTCCGCTTGGTAGGCCGGTTGGCGTTGTTCATGACGTGGTGACAAATTGTTGTCACATCCATCGTGAAGGCCTCCAAGACTCCGCTGTTCCTCCGCATCTGCCGGAGCTTTCGCTCTGCAGCCTCTTGCTTGCGCTTGGACTCCAGGATCTCCATCTGGGGCCGCAACTCGTCATCTGCAAAGGCATGCGCAACGGAGCTGGGGAGTGATTGAGCGGCGGACTCGCGTGATGACACCGAGGGCCTGGAGGAGCGAGATGTGGCGGAGGACTGAGACGGCGCGGACGGCTGCCCCGTTGCAGGAGGTGCGGCCTCGCCTCCCGCTGTAGGCGAAGACTCTATTCCGGACTGGGTGGTGCCGTAGGCCTGGTCAGAGACTGCTTGGAAGTCGACGGGCCATACCCCGGTAGAGCGGAATGCGGATCAGATGTTTTGTGTTGTGAATGCCTTCGCCCACGGGCTCCAAAACTCTGTTGGGTGCCCCTCCGCCCTCATGCCCAAGGCCTCACATGGCTCGCACATCTTCCTGATGACGTCATTTTCCCGGTATCGCTCCCAAGGATTCTCGACGCCATCGTGGTTGAGCTTTATAAGTCCACTAGTCTTTCAGGGGCTTCATGAGGGTGACGTCTAGGGGTTGGGTGAAGTGCGTAGAGTGCGGGGGCAGCCCCGCCATGATGACGTTGTTTTCCCTCGTCATTCTCAATGTCGCAGGATGAACATGCCCGGAGAAGTTATCAAGCACCAGGATGACCGGAGTCTCCTCAGAGCGGCGGTCGGCAGTGAAGGGCAAAAAATGCTAAGTAAACCATGTTAGGAATATCTCTGAGTCTATCCATCCATTGTCTTGCACAGAAAGGGTGGCATATGTAAACTATGTCCCAAGTAGATCCATACAGTATTTGTGGCTGCCCCACCAAATACTATTATTATTAGGGCGCCTCTTGCCCTTAATGATGAAGTGGGGAGCCATCTAAGTGCCATCTACAAAGACAACAGGCAGTGCTGTCATAGAGAAGCGTGCGTCGTTACACCGTGTGTGCGTGCGCCGAGTTCCTTTCGCCACCAGCACCCTTGACTTCCGCCTCTCTGGCGTAATGTTATTTTCATCTTGGTTGCAAACGTTCCGCGCTTGTAGATCACAGTATTGCTTCCTCAGATTGTGCGGAATGTCACGCAACGATTTGACGTCCTCGACAGAAACCTTCCACCGCTTCGGGTCTAGATTCTCAACAACTCGGCTGCGAATCTTGTCTGAGTGCCGATCCGGAAAGCGACGATACCATGTGTAGCTGGGTTTGTTGTTCTTGATCCATGCCTTTTCGATTCGAGAGTTGGCTTTCCCAGGCACCCTGCGGATGATCTCCATGATCACCCACCTCAGTTGGGTGTGGGTCAGGGCCATACCGGCAGCATGCTCGGAGAGGACGAGTTGGACTATCTCCTCCTCATCATCACGCGATAGTATCCCTCTCCCCTTGTTGGCTGAGCTCATCATGGCTTCATCAAAATGGCCAGCGCGGTGGTAGTATACTACGTAGCGCTCCACGGTATTCCACTTTATTTGTAACAGTTGCCTTAAAGTTGATCTCCATGTGCAGGTTTTTCAACAGGCAGCCTGAGCGAGTTATGTGAGCGCACACTCCATGTCCTCCTCACTCCACTGATTGTACGAGCCACGACCATCGTCGGCCGGCTTTCGACGGCCTTGAGCGAAGCTTGCCTTAGCTGTTGCCTTGGCTTTGGCTCGGGCCTGGCTCTTAACGCGAGCATGCGTCTTGCGGCCGACAGCGACCAGCGCCAGGTGCGGGAGCAAAATTAGCAGAAAATTCACGCTATAAAATGGCACGCTCATCGGCCCGCCACGCACCGAATGGGGCGGCATAGCTCCGCCGCAGACACCTCAAAAGTGGTCTGGGATGGGTGGAGGCAGGGGGTCGGTGGCGAGCAGAGAGGTCGGCCGGGTGGTGCGAGTGCTTATAACGATGTGACGATTTTAACTCGGAATGGTTAACATCGGGCCGGGCCGCAGCCCGCAGCCGGCCGGTCAGCGGCCCGATCCCAGATTTGAAACTATCCCCGGAAAGCTGAGGAGCTGAGGAATCCGAGGATACCATAGTTTTGTACAAGGTACATCCCTTGTCCGCTCGGTAGAGCGGTCGTCTCGTATGCGAGAGACCCGGGTTCGATTCCTGGCCGACGATGGATTTCGGCAATATCGGCCCGGCGTGTCCCGGGTTTCCCCGGTTGATGCATTAGCCCTTCGGGGTTCGAATGAGGCAATGGTCTATGGGCTATGCCAGACCTACGACTGCAGTTGGCGCACGAGGTCAAGTGCTGGGGCGGCTTCGGCCGATGTCCCGGGGCGAACTTTACTTTACTTTTACCATAGTTTTGGCCTTTTAGGGCAAATTCGTTTTCCTTACCAAGTTATTCAGTGAAAACTAAATTTTATGGCCAATTGTTGGTGTGGCCATTTGGGTGACAATGCTCCTTATTCTATATTACACAGCCCTCTGACCGCCTGAACAAGACCGATGAAGGAAAATAGGTGCTCATAGCAACTCTATGTACACTAATACGACCCGCATCGTCGTTGGCACGCATCGCGTCGTCGCCAGCAGCGCCGCGCGGTGCTGGTATAACGTACCGGCACTCGTAAAACGTCGATACGAGTGCCAGCAGTAGTCGCTATCTAGTCGCTGCCCATACAAGTACTGTAATCCTTTCTACAGGTAGTACTTACCCGGACTCCGAACCGGGCGCGCATCACTCATCGTCCATCCGCCCCGCCTCAAGCGGATGCGGGCCGGGTTTGGGCGGCTTCCTGTGTTGATCTTCTGGTTAGTACTGCTTTTAGCGGTGGGTGGATTTTAATGTCCTTGTTGTAATTCACAGAAGTAATCCTTACTTCTGGATTTCCTTTCCGATTTCCTTGTGGATTTCTGCATGGATTTCTTGAATGTTGCGTCTAGCACATGTAAAAATCCTTACTACTGTACTACTGTAGTCAAGCGCGACGTGACTACGAGTAGTAATAGCGCCATACCGGTACGCGTACAGGTACCAAGGTCAGTACCAGGTACCAGTGTCCCCATACCTGTAGCGACTAGCGACTAAGTCGCCGTTCCCCGCGCCGGCATATCGTCGTACCAGTTGCGGGCTAGTACGAGAAGCTCGATCAGCGCGAGTTGCCAACGCGCGTTGATGCACCCATCTTGAATGCGCGCGGCTGACGGGTGAGCCACACCGGCACCGGTACCCCGTAGCACTACGGCGGCCTGTCCAGTTCATATCGTCCAAGACAGTCCAACTCGCCACGCGCTGTAGTCGGGCAGTTGATCGATGCCAGTGACTTGACGCTGGCGAGTGGCGACGCGCCTCACCGTCTCAACCGCGTGGCGACCCGCACGCCATACGCGTTCCTAGCCGCCCCTCCCTGAGCCAGAGGTACCCGTGAGCGCCTTCAGCACTCCCCGACCCTGCGGGCGCCAGTAAGTGCACCCCCCTTGGCGCCACATCAACTCGTTGGAGCTCAGCGGGGGAAGTGGATCGGCACAGCGCTGCAACGAGCAGCGCTGCTTGAACCTGCCCCGTGCATCCACAGCCGGCACCACTTAACGCTGCCCAAAAGCCAAGATATGGCACAATATTTATAAGCGAGCGCTGGCTGCGGCGGTCAGCGGCACCTGGTGCTCTGTGCGGATACTCGGCTGGCAGTTTTGCTCAGCTTGCGGCAAGCGGCTGCCGGTGATCGGAGTCTAGCTTCCACCGCGCGCGAAAACCAACGCCCTACAGTACTCCCACCTGCGCCAACCCGCGGCCCGTCTTGTCGACGGACGCAGTTACTCCAGGGCAAGATGCGGAAAAGGAATGGTCGCGGAACCATATTTGCCAACTTGGTGACCGAAGCCCAGGGCAAAGGCAGCCGCCCGTCGGGAGTGGCCTCCACCAGCGGCGTTGCGCGCCACGCGATGCGCACCCCCGAAAAGCAAAGAGGTGGCGGCGCCGTGTACGGTGAACCCCCCCCCCCCCCCCCCCCCCCCCCCGCAACACCGCCGCGGCCGCCTCCTTTACAATACCTCCGCCGCTATGCCATCTCGCACCCAAATCGCAAGCGCCGCAAGTTCGTCGAGGCGTTTAGCGGCGTCCCTGGCTTGCGGGTGTTGCCTTTGAATACATTTTGAGACCGTCGGGACATCACCTGATCCCTACGTATTCCCCAGCTTGAAGTCGACGATCGCGCCAACTTTCGAACGATCGCTTGTGCGGGGTAGAGTGAGGTGCTCCATACCGATGCCTGGTCCAGACGGGCTCCTCTCCTCCACTTAATGTATTATTGTCGGCGTTGCGGGGCGCGGCGTTCCCAGACTCCGAGACGCAGTGCGGCTTTCAGCTGTAGGTGGCCGCCCCTGCTGCGCCCGGTCGATGCAAAGTTAAAGAGTCCTTAGTGGCACACATGGCTCAGTGTGTCACGCAGTCACACATACCAACTGTGCTCCTCTGGCAGCCTGAAGGGGGGTTGGCAGCCACTGCGTTTATGATGTAGAGGATGGCCACTCTCACAGCTACCTCCCCCCCCCGCCCCCCCCCCCCCCCGGCTTCTGTTCCACCCTAACCCTATCCCATGCGCCATTTTCCACAGCCTCCCCCAAACCACTCTCGAAGATGGCCCGCCGCGCAATGTATGGCGGGATCGACCCCGATGAAGTGGAGAACTCGCCCACTGGCTCAGGTCCGCCCCCTTCCCCCTCCCTTCAACCGATATTTGAACCTAACTCCCTTGCCCCTGCCCGCTTTCCACACATGAAAGTGGAGATGTCTCTGTGCTGCTGTTGCCATGGCTTACTCCGGCACCCCTGCACCCCGTCCCTGCTTCCGTGCTCCCAGGCCAAGTCATCGCGAAGCGGCTCCGCGTTGACCAGGGGCGAGAGTGGCCCGCTGCCATGGTTGTGAATCGTTCCTCAGCAGACCACGACGGGAACCAGACCAGCCCTGGCGGGATGATTCGCCGCCCATCACAGACGATGACAGCGTACTACCACAAGCACACAGTGCGTTGCCCCTGTCAACATGTATGAGCACATTTTTAGAGAGGAGGAAAGATGGAGAGACCGAGAACGAAGGAAGGCGAGAGAGAGAGAGAGAGAGAGAGAGAGAGATGAGCTGCGTCTGGGCGCATGCTGATTTCTCTATGCCGTTTCAGGGTTATCCGGGAGAAACAGCTCGATTGACCAATGATGAACTGACCACCCGTCGGTTGTCCTGATATGCTGCAGTCCCTGCGCAACCATCTCGGCATGGCCAACCTCGGCAACACATGCTACATGAACGCCGTCGTCCAGGTGCTGCTCGGCATCCGCGTATTCGAGGCGGAGCTCCAGCAGGGAGCCCTCTCGCACCTAAACACCCCGCGCGACGGCGTGTTGGCCGCTCTCCGGGACTGCCTGCAGGCTCGTCACAAGGCCAGGAAGAACGCCAGGTCATGATGTTGCCGTGCCGATGTAGCCCTCACGTGATAGCCGCACAGGGATAATGGTCCTGGTATCTGTTGGGAGAAGAAGGGGGGGGGGGGGGTTGGGGGGCATAGTGCCCTGGCTGCTTTGTCTGACACGGCTGGTTGCGTTGACTAGGCCCGACACGAGCGTGCCCATCAGCCTGGAGGAGCTGAAGTCAGCCATGGAGCGCTACACCCACTTTTGCCGCGGCAGCATGCAGCAGGACGCCCACGAGTTCTTCTGTGTGTTGCTGGACCGCCTGCAGGTGAGCCCAAAGAGCTTGCAGAATCCAGTGCCGTGCATGGCACGGCAGAACCGGTCGACTTACAATCCCCCGCTCCCCACCCCTTGGATCGGACCCCAGAGCGAAGTTCTGATGGCGGAGTGCGCCAAGGCGGAGACTGATGGCGCCGCCCAGACCGGCAAAGCAGAGCCGCAGAGAGCAGTGGACCTATCCAAAACTGCCGACCCCGTGGCGCGCAACTTTGAGTTCAGCGTGTACCAGATCCTGCGCTGCAAGCAGTGCAACCACAAGTCTCGGGTGGGTGCCCGACACACCCTCTGACCACTCTGAGACAGGGTTTCACTGCTGACCTCTGGGAGAGCCTGAGCCAGTGCTAATCTTGTGTTCATCCTTTCTGCTGCCGTCTCCAACCCGGCACAGATCATGGAGCGCTTCACCCACCTCAGCCTGGAGCTGCCTGCGAACGGCAGCCCCGGCAAGTGCTTTGACATCTCCTCCCTGCTGCGTGCCTACATGGAGGACGAGGAGGTCAGCAAGAGCTGCGAGCACTGCGGCACCACATGCGCCCCGCACTCGCTCACGCACCAAGTGGCGCGCCTGCCGCAGTATCTGGCCCTCCACCTCAAGCGCTTCCAGGTGACTGGACACACCTCTGCGCGCCGCTATGGCTCAGCTCCACCCCGGCACGAACCCACATGCCGCAATTCTGCAGCCAGCTAGCCCAACCACCATCTTGATGCCCCTCCAGGGGGCTACCATATTGTCACCATGACCAGCCCCCCCTCCGCTGACACCCCCGCCTGATGTCTCGGCCGCCGCAGTGGGCCGAGCGGGAGGATGGCGGCCTGGACCTGCGCAAGGTGAACACGCGCGTGAAGCACCAGCAGCAGCTGAGCCTGTCCGAGTGGAGCAGCCGCAGCACCCGGCTGCCGATGTCGCGCACGTCGCGGCCCAACGCAGTCACGGAGGTGCTCGCCAGCGGGCACGCCGACAAGGAGAACATGCACCGCGGCAGCGAGCTTCGCCGGCACGGCATGCTGGGGCTCAGAGCGCGCTCGGTGCCCAACCTTGCCGGCATGGGCCAGAGCATGCAGCGCGTCGGCTCGGGCTGGAACCTCATGGCCGGTGCCGCGCTCGCAAACAAGGAGGCAGCAGATCTGCAGCGCGCCATGCGGGTAACCCTCGCCCCTCCACCCCGCCCAACAGCATCTATGCCAACGACGCCAGAGCCGTTTACATGCGAATGCGACTCGTGTGCACGTCCGTGACGCTAACGGGCGCGGGCGCAATGTGTCCGCAGCTGAGCAACGTGGAGAAGGAAAAGGAGGCAAAGCGCCGCCAGGAGGAGGCCGACCTGCAGCAGGTTGGACCCGGCCCTGTGCGAGATGGGTCATGGCGGGGGCATTGGCGGTGCCACTGCTCCGACGGGATAGGTCTCGTGCTGGCTGACCCAGGTGTGCGCTGCAGGCCCTCCTCGCCAGCATGGTGGCTGCCCCAGCTGATCCCGCGCCCATGGCTGATGAGGACCCGGCGCTCCGACAGGCCCTGGCGGCCAGCCTGGAGGTGGGCCGCCATTTAAACAACCCCACAGCCGCACGCCATCCGCCCGCTCACAGTCAATAGAATGAGGATGACCAACTCGACCGCTGGTAAGGTTCCACGCAGCGTCTTCACACCTGTAGCTGACCGGCGACCTGCGGCCGTGTGCGCGCGTTAGGTGCCTTCTCCGCTGGGAGTCCCCGAGGTCGTGAAGCCACCGCGCGTGCCCATCGTCGTCGTGGACGACGATCTGGCAGCGGGGGAGCACGGGGCCGCCTCCGCCCAGGCGCCCGCGGGCCAGGCGAGCATGCAGCGCGCTGGGAGCCAGGTGATTGACCTGCTGGCCCACCAGTACAAGCTTTGCGCCACCATCAGCCACAAGGGCGAGCAAGCCGACGAGGGCCACTTCATCGCCGACGTGCTGGGCTCCAGGTGAGGCAGCTGAGGGTTTCTGGTGTCAACCGCGCGTCTGCGCACACCCTCGCCATGCAAAACGCTTGATCAAACAGCTGCGGCGGAGCCCCATGTATTTGCAGCCTAGGCGTGTTCTGACCGGGTGCCTGCTCGGTGCCCGCGCTCGGCAGTGGCTGCTGGGTCCGGTACGACGACTCCAAGGTGTCCACGCTGAGCACCTCCCAGCTCCTGCCGCCCTGCGAGGCGCGCGAGCGCGAGTGCTACCTCATGTTCTACAGTCTGCAGCCGGAGCCAATCCGTCTGGCGTGAGGCTGAGGGCGCTCTCCCACTGAATAAGCAGCACGTCCTTGGGTCGGTGACGCGGCCTGAGCTCACAGCGGCCAAGCGCCGCCCGCCAAATAACACATAAACCCCCGTCTCGCGGAACGAGCCAGTTGCCACATATCCGCCGGAACCGACCGTCATGCAGGCTGACGCCAGGCGTGGCCCTCCAACAAGCACATAGGGTGAAGCCTTTGTGACCTACCTGGCTCACGTCATCCTAGTGGCTTGGCCCGCGAGGGCGCATGCGATCCAATGAACCGAGCCCCGCTGACAGCAATTGTATTTAAGAATAAGTAGTAATAATCATTAAGCGCGCCCTGCTCAAGCCAGAGTCGACCCAGCTGCTGGCTGGAGCAGTAGGCATGCTGCGTCAGCAATGAGATGTAATTAACACAATTGAGCTGCCAGTACCAGATGACCTTCAGGGCCACCTCCGGCAGATGCAGCAAAGCGCCGCTCAAGCACCGCGGCCTGTATCTGGCTTAGGTGTGCCACGTGTGCAGTGTGGGCCGCGCCAAACTGACAGCACCTACTCACAGCGCGCCCATCTGCGGGGTCTCTCATGAGCGGTGGCGGCATGCCATCATTGTGGGCTCAGGGAAGTACTTGCTATCATGATGATAGTGATGTAATGCAGTGCAATTGTTGATGGGCGGGGTATGCTGGCCGTGAGCGGGGACCAGGGTGCATTATGATAGCGTACGCACTGCCACACTCCCACAGCGGTATGTTGATCGACGCAACACACCAGGGCGCAGCAGTAGCACGCGCCTGCTGCTTCTGCTGTGCAACGACGTCCATGTAGCAGCAGGCGTGAAATCGTGCTGATATATTGTGTACGTAATAGTATACGCATGCCGCGCGCCGTGCGGCCAGCATCATCACTATACAACGTAACCGCGGGTATTTGTAATCCAGAGTTGTATACCCAGCACCAACATTCGACGGGACAGCAGATCTGGCAGACATTCAGACAGCCATGGAGGGCTTTTCATACCCGCGGTGAACAGCTTCAAGTACCTTGGCAGCTCGGTGGCCTGTGATTGCGCAGCGGCGCGTCCCTTGCGCGTGATATATATCTTATTGACGGTAGGACCAAGTCGGCAGGCACCGCGTTAGGGAGCTTGCGCCGGCGCTTGTTCGCATCCAGCAGCATCTCCCCGCGTGCCAAGCGACCCGCTGTCTACACCACCGTCACCCTCTCCATCATCCTAACGTTCGGCTGTGGGTGCTGGCCGCTGACTGAGGCCACGTAGTACCCGCCGTTGGCTTTCCCATGCCCAGTGCATGCGAGTCACGGCGCGGGTCACACGCACGCAGGGACACCGGGAGGTGCGTTCCCGCCTCACTACGGAGAAGCTGTGCTGCGAGCTGGGAGTCTGCTCCACTGAGTATGATCCAGAAGTACATAGCACGGCGGTAGCGCGATTGGCTTGGGGTCGTTGTCAGTCGGACATCGAGCATCTAATCCGCCGCCTGGTGTCATCATGGTTGGCTCACCCACGCCCTAACAGGGGCAGCCCCGACAGGGCCTATGGCACCGCGAGGGTCAGAAGGGCCTTAAAATGCTTGGCATCGACAGCGCCACATGGCAGTCGAGAATAACGACCAATCGAATAGCGGGGCACTTAGCGCTGAAGCACGACGACTTCAAGGGCAAGCCGGAGAACAGACGCAGCCCTAAGGAAAACCCATAGTTTCTGTGAATTGTAGCCCCATCATATATATAAGGAAGGCAGGCAAGCCCTTGGCAGGGCTGGCAGCTTAGCTAGGATGAGGATGTATTACCAGCATGCATTCATGTGCGTATGTGTTTTCGCATGGATGATACGTCTTGACCTGGGGGCTACAGGTAGGACTTCATTTAGGTGTTGCTCTTATTTCCAGGGTTTGCGATCCCAGGGCGCGCCGGGATGCCAAGCCGGGCGGCGCATCACTCGTTCCATGTGTCCAGAAGCCCACCCGCCGCGGCCGGGAGGCTCATCACCGCGAGCACGCTGAGGCTGAGGGAGGCGCATTGATAAGGACTTTGTGATCGTTTCGCGCCTATATTTGAGCTCTTCACGGGCAAGGCGTGTCCTGGCGGGTAGAGTTCTTCCTATCGCGTTGGCACCCGCACCAAGCCGCTACTTGTCAGCATGGTTTCGGAGCCTCACACGAAGAACTCATTATACATTCATGCTATTATGTTTGCAAATAGCTCCAAACGTGCTGGGCGCAACTCTTCCCCAAACCCCTCTCGTACCAGTACAGCGCGCCCCCACTCATGCCCGTACTGCGCGGGGCTTGGTTGCATGGGCGCCCCCCCCCCCCCCCCGACGAGCCCCGCACGCCCAGGACCGTGTCTCGAGCTCCTGCCTACGGTACGGCTAGGCTACAGACCTCCCTGCCGCCGAAGTTCCGTTGGACTGCCTCAATACAAAAGTACAGCCTCGTCCCATGAGGTGGCCCTTCGAACAGATGACACCCTAACCCTAAAGCCAGGCAAGGTGGAAACAGCAGCATGGTATGAGACGGCAGCATGGTAGAGATGGCATGCTGGTGGGGGAGGAGGGGGGGGGGGGGGGGAGCTCCATTTACGCGCCCATCCCATCCAGCACCCACGCGGCCCGGCCTGCCCTCCCTATGGCAGCCAGCCTCATGACCATGCGATTTATTGCCCAAATTCAGTGTAGATTGCTCACATCTGGCCCAAAGCGCACCCACCAGTGAGGAGCAGCCTGGCAGGAAGAACCGTTGCGAGACACACCTTGTGGGAGCAGAGCAGCCACCCAAGGCCTGGCCGTGCGGGCCCACTTCATGACAACAACCGGTATTTGGGGTGGGGGCAGTAACAGCGACCGCAAGATACACTGCCGACGCACGCGACCCTAACAACCCACGAGCCTGGAATTGTGGTGGCACTTGACCCATAGGAACAGTCATGTATATGTTTGATTTATACATGGCTTTGGGCGCATTTGACCTGTGTCGGCCAGGTTTGGATTTGCAGTGTTGTTACTGTCCCGCTAGCCCCCGCGGTCAGAAGCGGGGATGCATATATTCGTTTAAAACTGAAGGGGGCGCTGCACATCGGTAGACTGCGCCGGAAAGGGGGGCGGCACGTGGCCCCAACACACGCATCCCGGGTGGTCAGGCTGTTCCCAAACCGCCAACCCCTTTCAACCCCCCCCTTCTGGCCGAGCCAGTGGCGGGGGACGCCACGCATGTAGAGTCCCTTTCCCCCGCCTGGGCTCGCCGTGCGAAGGGGCAGGCCACTCAGGCGCCCACGATGATCTGGTTGATGGGCTGCAGGGCGCGAAAAACGGTTGGGAAAGGGGTGTCAGATTGTCAGCTGCCAGGAGTGCGTTGTAGGGTGGCAAAGGGGAGAGAGGGGTGGAGAGCTCAGTGGGGGCAGTGGCGGGGATGCAGAATGGGGATTGCAGAGGAGGCGTATGCGGCTCACAATGAATATCAACTTGACGAAGAAGCCGATGAAGCCCATGACCACGAAGCCCATCGCCGTCCGCAGGCAGATCTTGTTGAACTCTGCGCGGGGCGAGCATGAAAATGGGGGTGGACGGGGGTGAGCAGGGTGATGAGGGGGGTCATGAGGGGCGCATCCGGTGGATGGGATGCATGCAGTCTCCTGATAACACCGGCGGCAGCATGGGGACAGGCTGTACAGGGGGAATTCCTAAGACAAGTAAACAGCGTTGTCACCCTGAAGGACAACCACGTCGCAGGTTTTGGCCCCAGGGGAAAGGGGTGAGGGCTGTGGAGTAGAGACTGGCAGGCGTCAGAGCGATGACTGCCTGGCTACAGAGCGCTTTCCGGGCTGCTGGGAGGTGTGGAGCTCGTGGGAGGCATCGCCCAGAGCAGTCCCAGGCGGGACCCCCCTTCCAAACCCTTCCCTGAACCCGTGGCGCTTTAGGTTACATTCGACGATTCAATTAACACATGTGAAGCTGTGTGAAGTCAATAGTCAGTAAGGGTCAGCGCCTCGCGCACGGGCGGGTGCGCTACGAGTGGACAGTCTACGTGGTCGGCCTCGCTTTCCGCCGAAGGCGCAGATCCTGTAGGGACGGCAGCCCCCCCCCCCCCCCCCCCCCCCCCCCCCCCCCCCCTATACCACCTTTAACTGGTCAAAGGAGGATGGCGGGTACCCGCGTGGGGTGAAATATAGTGTACTGTGTAGCCCAGGGCGGCTTGCCCATCTGTGGACTGCCGGATCTGCTCGCCCCCCTGTGCCCCGCCTGCTTTGTGGACCCGCCACTCGCCGGATGCGGCCGGATCTTGCACATAGGCCGAAAATTTGCCGTGGATGCGGCCCCAGAGGTTGGGAAGTTGGATGACATGGGATGTCGTGAGGCTGCAATCTGAGCCGAGTGGGGGTGCTTGACTGGCTTGGGGAGGATGAGCGGGCGGGGTGAGCCGGCAAATGGCGAGGCGGGCCCCCGGGGGGGGGGGGGGGGGGGGGGGGGCACCTTTGCGGTCCGGCTTGGTGCACCGCTTCACTAGTCGCGCGCTGCTGCGGGCGAAGTCTTTCACTGGCGTGTAAATGGCGTCCATGGTGGGGATACAGGTGAGGTGGGCCGCAGCACGTGGCGGTCGTCGGGAGGGGGGTTGAGGGGATTCGCGATCTGACTGGAGACGCGCACGGGAAGTCCCGCCCATATCTCCGTTAGCATCACCAGCCGTGATGAGCAGCCACGCCCGCGCGCCGAGATACAGGTATAGGTAGCGCTACAGTACGTACGACTATAGGGACTACCAGTATTCGCTTTATGCGGGATGCGGGCCGCTTTTAGGCGGCTTGCTGTGTTGATTTTCTAATTTTGGGGAACTGCCCTTTTTGTAATTCACACCAGTATTCACACCAGGCTAATCTGGGAGGCTACTTATCCCGGACATTGACTAGGGTTTCAATACCCGCAGTGTTTCCTAGGGTTTATTGTTTTCGACCTGGGATATCCAATTTTAGGGTTTGCTGCGTGAGAATGCCTGATTGTTGAGTTTGTCCCGCGGCGGGAAAAACCTTGTTGAATTCCCTAACACTTATAGGTTAAATCTTAGGCTACAAAGGGGAATGGGTTTTCTAGGGTTTCTCAAAAAGGTGGTCTGACCTTTGTGAGAAATACGGTATTGTGTTTTAACATATGCGCACTACAAACAGAGCTAACAGCAACTATGAAAGGTTGCTAGCAAAAGAGAGACATAAGCATGAAACCAAAATCGAGCAGGAGGCCAGGGAGCCAAGAACCAAGGGAGAGCCAAGGGAACCACGAAGTCGCCAAGCTGCAAGAAACCAAAGGGACCACCGCCCCAGGGTAGGCCATCAGCCGCGGCGAGGACGCTTGCAGCCAATGACCCGGGTCATAGCAACACCTTCCGACGAGCGACGCGACGCATGCAGGCGCAGGAGCACCATCACGTGCCGCGGGCGCGGCCGCGACCCCGCCAAGAACGTTGTCTGCATGTGCCATGTTGATGAGCAGGGAGAAACAGCGGCGCCGCGCCACGCAGACAAGAGCCGGCCGATTTTTTGGCAAGTGTATGTGTGGCTAGCTTTCGCGAGCTCCACCAGGAAGGCCTCGGCGTGCAGGGCCAGCGAGCCGAACTCGGAAATGGCGAAAGGAACAAAGCGAAGCATGCCGGCGGCGTTTCGGCCACCCTCGTCATACTTCTGGATTTTGTGGCGCTCTGCAGCCCGCAATGCATTCGTTGGATCCGAGCTTGACACGCCAAGGATAAGGGCAATGGTGGTATCGACAGCAACCGTGTCCCCGCGGATACCGCCGTACCCAAAAAGCCCAACATCGGCCGGCCGGCCGTCGCTGCCCTACCTTCGGAAGAGAAACAAGCACCGACGGGTCCGAGGATCTGGACACCCACGCCCAGACGGACTTCACGTCGTGGCAAACGTCGGAAAGGCCATGTGCCGCCCACTCGTGTGCGGCGTGATTTGAGTCGCCCCCAGAGCAACGTGCCACGTGATCAGAGTACGCGACCGCCCTAGCTCAAGGAGTGAATTCCACGCCAACTTCCTCAAAACGGACATGCATACCTTTTACCGAGAAGGAGCAAAAAACACAAGGGCATGGCTCGCCAAGGGAGAGGACAGGAGCCGCCGGAAGGCCAAATGGGCGGCAAGCGGCAACGCGGAACATGGAATCGTAGTACTCAGGTGAACGCTCACGGACTTCACCAAGGCGAGCCTCACTTAGAGGATCAGTCACCATGAACACTGTCGCAGCGCATAAGAGGCGGCCCCGCCCGGAAGCGGTTACTGTTAGGGCCGCCTCAACGGTATTGTGTTGGTCTTCGACAGCAGCATCTGTCTTGGTGGGAGCCACCCTACAGGGTAGGCATACAGCGACACCGATCCGCATGCATGCTTGCAAGGGTTTTACATACTGGTGCCAGTCATGTCCCGGAGCGGGAAAAAATGATCCGCAGATCAGATTTTGTTTCCAGTATTGTACTAAATTAACTGTATTATTCGGTACCCGTCCAGCAATGCCAGGCATCTGCGGTTCGGAACGGTGCAGGTACGGGTACACGTCCGGTATAGTCCGTCCGCAGAAAACGCACATCCTGTTCTTTCAGGTGAGTGCTCGACGAGCGCGCAGATCATCCTCTAATCCTTATTAAATTAAATTCGAATATCTGTAAACTTGGAATTAAAGGGCCACTCGGTACCCTAGGTAGTTGCTGATAGGTAATCCTTACGGGGTACAGAATAACAATAATATCCACGCGCCCCGCGCCGTTCGCCATTCTCCGCCACCCAGCAAGCCACCGCCATCGCTCCTCCTCCTCCACCCCGCCAGAGCCGCTGCCCTCCTGCCAGTTTGTACACCGGACGATACACATGAGACTGTATCCACTGGATACAAATAAGATTGCCTTATTAGTATTAGTATTGTCGCTATTAATTTTAGAATACTAAGGCCATCACAACTTGATTTCTCGTTTTAGGTGCCCCCCGCCCCTTTTTTGAGCGCACCCCTTTTTTCTCCCGCTGCATCCACATGTACTACAAAGTATATTGTCAAAAGCACTGCAAAAGATGCAATTGGGCGGTTACATCATTGTTGGTGATGTCGTGCAAGCACACATTGGCCGGCAAACTATTGCCTCGGCCATTACACACACAATAAGAGGGGAATGGGACAAGATACTAGCGTAAACGGTAGAGGCCACTATACTTCACTTATGACTCACTGAAACTGGGACAATTTACTAGCTTTAAACCCTGTGCAGGTTTTTAGGGTTCGCGTGTACTGGCACAAAGTACGTGATCACTTGGTGGCGGCGGAACGAGGCAGAGGCGGCGGGTCGAGGCAGGTTCTCCGAAGGTAGGTAGGTAGGTAGGTTGCCGCGAAGTCGGGGCAGTTCTCCGTCTCCCACACCTGCCTAACCGTTCTCGCTGAAACAAGTAGGAAGTAGGGCTGAGGGGTCAGTATGGGTTCCCCCTTGCGGGCTATCGACGAACTTGGCGCTGCACTTGAGCGGGCGGAGACAATTCTTCAAGCGCATGAGGGAACGTTCGGTAGGGAAGTTCTTCTCCAGATGGCAACAAGTTGTATCGGGTCTGCCGTCGGCCGGCCCGTCTCCTCGCGTGGGGCAGCATTGCGTGATGTTGCGACCTTCGAAGAGTCGTTAAGGGGGGGTGCCCAGCGCCCCACTGCGTCTTTGGCCGAAGTAGTGGCGTCTAAAGAGGGTGCCGCAGGCAGCCCCGGCATGCAAGGCAGCGCTAGGCGTTCCGACGCGGCAGTTGCAGGCGCCCCACGGCCCACCCCGGCTGAGGATGAGGTACAACCACACCATATCGGTTGTCACTGGCTTCCTGCCGAAGACGGCCACACTGAATATGCCGACTACAAAGCGGTCAAGTCGGTGATCTCAGGCCTCCCTACTAAATGGCGTTTTTTGTATGCCTCGGCGGCTACAAAGGTATGCTGCCCCTCGTCAAATAATTTCCGCGTGCAGGTAGCAGTCACCTGCGGTCGAACCAACGGAACTCTGTCTGTTTACAGGTGTACCAGTGCCGGCAGCATGTAGCCTGCACTGTGAGATTCAGATGTGACGTAAATGTGCCCTACTGGTGACGAACGACGACATACGGGGACGATACGGGACGGACGAACGACGTGGATTTCATACCCAGTAGCGACGACTATCGCGCGCGACCTGTAAAGTACTATATGAATTTCTCGTTTCCATAATTTCATCAAATTGATATGCGCACGCGGGCTCGCGTGTCGCCCGCCGACGCGGAGCACCCGGGCTAAGTACAGGCGGATGTACGCACTCATTGCACATCGCCGCACATCGCTGACCGCACATCGCTGACCGCTGACCCCGCGGTGTGCCGCGATGTGCGGCACGACGGGCGGAGGTGTGGGCGGATGTAGGTGGTACGGTAGGTGGTAGGCGGTAGGTGGTGTTCGTAGGTGCGCGTTTTAATGCAGCCGCCCTAACTGCTGATGATTGTGTAACGCCCCAGCACGCGCATGAAGTACGGGGTCGCCTCACGGTCACCGCCGCTCACCGTTGAATCAAGCGCGGACAGCCGCGCACTCGCATCTGTGTTGCCTGCCGGTGGTGGGTTACATCCACCCCAACTCTCAACCCCCCCCCCCCCCCCCCCCCCCCCCCCGCCCCCGCGCGCGGCAGCAGGCATGCCGGCAAAGGGATGGATAGCGAGTGTGTCGAAGGATGGCGTGTACACATGCAAGCACTGCCACGGCATCGTGACGGGTAGTAGTGAAAGGACGGCGCGAGAGCGGCACTTCCTAAAATTCCCGAACTGTAGCCACTCGTTGAAGCGTGCGGCTAAGTTGCGCCGCAAGGCCGCCTTATCACAAGCAGCAGCAGCAGGGGCGGCAGCAGCAGCAGCAGCAACAGCAGCAACAAGCGCGGCAGCAGGAGTAGCTGCAGCCGTCGGAAACGGCCCGCCGGCGCCGGTCTCGGACGACGGCGGCTCGAAGGTGGACGATGTGATGGGCGTGGGGGAGGACCCCGTTGGCGAAGACGGTATGGACATCGACGCGCCTGCGTGGCCGCCGGCGGGCGTCGAACCCGCGATGAGGGCGTGATATGGAAAGGCGATCCCGGCGACTTCTACATGAAGGTCATCGCCAAGAAGTTCCGGGGAGTATGGCACTACGGCGTGATAACCGGCGTCGTTACCGAGTGGGTGTTGGAGGACTACGGCGGGGCGACCCAGTGGCGCGCTGTTTTCGAGGACGGTGACATTGTGGACCTTCTGCGTTCAGAGGTGAGTGGGCCCGGCCTGCGTGCTGGTGGCACCACTCAACTGCGGTTGTATGGAATCACACGCACCCGCCCGGTCGGCGTGGCAGGTTGTGGAGGCTATGGCGGCTGCCCAGGAGCACCCCCCTGTGGATGCGGACGGGGAGGCTCGCTTGGTAACCGTCCATCAAGGCGATGACTTGTCCAGTGAATCACGCACCTTGCCCGGCGTGCGTTCAACACAACCCGGCTGGCGGAGGCCAAGCAGAACACTGGCTGCCATGGCGTGTGCCATGTGCATGTGGTCCTGGGCTATGTCAGCATGATCAACCTCTTCCCCCTCGCGCCGTTCCACCTGTTTTTTTTTGGCTTGGGAAGGGACTTCTGGAGGAAATTTGTCACCGTGCAGGGCCACATTGGATTCCGAGCTATGAAGCAGGAAGACCGGCGCCAGGCTTTAGTCCCGATACCCAGCAACTTTGAACGCGGGTTGCGCCCTTCGTTTGCAGTGTCCAAGAATCGAAAGGTAACCCCCCCCCCCCCCCC
>VCJN01002198.1:0-74494 GCA_006384855.1 Tetraselmis striata | reverse complement strand
GTATTTGGTTCTCATTCATCCTTAAAATGGCATGTATATACATATGTATGAACACATATACACATATGTATGTACATATATACACATATATATGTATATATATCACATATACATATATCACACTAGATTCTATCGGAGAATCAAGAGGTAGAAACGACGGAGGCATTTTGGGAATGTGGACAGGAGGAGAGCGGCGGCGCCTCTGCACCAGGCAGCCGTTCACCTTGGACACCACGCGCAGGCCGTTCCGCATCGCCGCGAGCGCAAGCAGCCCGGGCGGATGCAGCAGCGGCGCGTCGCTGAGCTGCAGCGCGTCGATGGCGCTCATGGCGGCGGACCGCGCCTCTGCCAGCCGGGGCGCGCCGCCCTCCTGCGAACGATCCCATAGAGGAGTCCGTCAGGCAGCCTGCCTACCCTCCGGTGTGTGCCTCGAGGACCGCCGGGCATGGCGCCCTCCGCCCAGAGTCCGATCCCACCGGCCGCACACTGCTATTGATAGCGACACCAAGGCTGCGATTCTGGGTACTCTGCACCATCTCGCCGGTGCCCTGTGTAATTGCCGAGTGATATAATCTTCCGAAATATTCCACCCTACTCGTCATTACATCCCGCTGTTTGAGGTTCCACACCACGGTACAGCAGTCGGGGCAGTCAGGGCGGTTTGTCATTCCTCTACACACTTGATAAGGAACAGAAAGAGTGCACTATTTGGCATCATATAATGACATAACCCTAAACCGTATCCGGAGCAGTCGCGATAATCCTGGGCAACCAGAGGGTGGTGGGTGGGTGGGCGGGGGGTGGGGGGATTGTCTCATCAGCTGGCCCAGTCACGCAGCGCACTAGCTATGCCAGAAGATCTCGGAGCCCGCTTCAACAAGCCACAGCATGGCCAAGCAAGAGACAAGAAATAATCATGGACAATTCACAAGGGTAGGAAGGGGAGGGGGGGGGGGGGGGAGGGGGGAGCATTGAAGGGCGGGGGCGGGGGGGGGGGGGGGGGGGGGGGGGGGGTTGCGCACCAGCAGCGCCTCAGGCGCGCCGCCTCCCGCCCCGCGCTCCACCCATTCCTGCACCGCCGCAAACAGCCCGTCCAGCGGCCGGAAGGCGTTGTAGATGACCATGTCGAAGCCCACCGCCTGCGAGGAGCCCGACTCTTCAGCCATGCCGGTAGTCTTGCAGGCTGATGCACGACCTGGGCCTGCGGGCGGGGAGGGGAGGGGAGGAGATGGCCGCCACCTGCAGGAGCTGCACTTCGTTCTCGAGCACCTCCCGCTTGTAGGGCTTCAGCGAGACGCGGGTGCACAGGTCTTCCGCGTTGATGTACGACTCTTCCACCTGCAGCGTCGCGCATCCGCAGGGCGCAATGAGCAGTGAGCCGCAGGTGGGCTGGTCACGGGCGCCGCTGGCAACAATGACGGCGCTGGGGGCGTGCGGGCGGCGCGGGAATGGAGAGTGTCATCATCACCTTGCACGCCACGTACACGCACGTCAGCATCAGCTTTACCGCGTCGTGCTCCAGCAGCGAGGCACCGAGCGTGAAGCGCTTGAACAGCTGGATGGCGGATGCCGCCACCTGCAGCCCGCATGCCCACGTGCCCACTCCTGTCAGCGCCTACCTATACCTCGCATGCCAAAGGCAAAGGGGCAGGGGATTGGCCGGTGTGTGTGTGTGTGTGTGTGTTGGGGGGGGGGGGGGGGGTGACAGTGCACACCTTGGGCGGCATGTGCAGGGTGCCCCGGCACAGCTCCTGGATTTTCTTCTGGTAGTACTTATGCAGCAGCAGCTCCTCCTCCAGCTCCACGGGCTGCCACTCCTCCGGCGCCTGTCCCTCCATCTCCTGTGCCCACAGCTGCGCGGCCGCCACCTCTAGCAGTCAGCCTCCGCGAAAGGGGAACCCCCCCCCCCCCCCCCCCCCCCCCCCCCCTCCCTCCCCCCCCCACCCCCCCCCCCCCCCCCGGGGGGGGCCCCCTCGCCGAATCGCACCTGTTTCACCCGCTCGCGCGAGGCGCCGTAGGAGGCTGCCCGCTTAGCTGCCTGCAGGAGGAGCATAGCCCCGCAAACATGTGTCCGCCAATAGCTCAGTGCATTGCCCAGCGCAAAGCGAGCGCACTGTGTGGGCAGATCAGCATGCCGGCGCGAGCTGCCCGGCTGAGCTAGCGAGGGAGGGAGGGGGCTGTCGCCAGCTCACCAGCGCATCGGCGCCAAAAACCCACTTGCGCCGGTGCGTCGACGTCTGGAAGTTCATGCTGGCGGGCTCGTCCTGCCTGCCTGCTGCCTGCCTGGTCCTGGACGTATTCCTGGGGGCAGAGGGCGGAGGCCGATGGTGCTGATGATCAGTGCAGGGGAGAAAGTGGGTGGAGAGTCGGCCGCCGGCTCTGGTGTGCGCGTGGCTGCCAGCATGGGTTTGACAACAGGGCGTTGTGTTAAAAGTTGTCCTGCAGCCCGAGTGGGAAGGATAGCGGGCTGGCGGCGTTGTCTACATGGATCGCAGTAGTACTACGCACGCGACCGTCCTCCGGGGTACGGAGCTGGGACCCGCACCGCCCGTCGTCGCCCGGGCGGGTGCTGCAGCATCAGTTTGGTTTCATTTTAAATAGTATAAGGATTATATGGTCGCCGTAGCATTGAATAGTCGCTAATCCTTGGTACTGAGAAAGTATCATTTTAGTTAGGTAGCATGGAGATACGGTTGCTAGCCCAGGATTAGTACCCGTACATGCCTACCAGGATTAGCGCAGTCCCATCATCAGGTGCTGGACGAGGACGGACGTTACCCTATAAGGATTAGTTCCAGGTACTGTTTTATTTCACTACGCTGCTACCAGTACAGTCGCTATTCTCAATCAGCAGCGGCGCAACCGCGAAAGTGTCGATGACGATGACAGCGACTGCTGCGACGACGATGTATTTTAGTATTTATGACCTAAATTATATATCAATACCGGTTCATTTAAGATTATATAATATTTACACTCGTACATATATTGTATGACAGGATAATATATGGTGATGACCGGATAATCAGGGATATTGCAACATTACATTTTCGAGGTTATGCTCCACCGATTCATTGAAACCTTAATTCATCGCAAAATTGAGACCTGTCTGAATCATGCCGTAGAGCTATTACCTGTAGCGACCAATTAGGGTAGTCGCTCCTGGTTTGTGTAGCGACCGGTCGCTGGTTGCCTTCATATGCTCGTACAGGATACTCGCCCCGCCACGTCATCAGCGAACGTGCTAAACCGGTATTTATTAATACTCGTGCAACACTCAACTGCTGCTGTCCCAGTCGCTATCTTGCTCGGCGGCTACAGGTGCACAGTTCAGCCCTCTCGTCTCTGCTCTGCTCACACTCAGCGGGGCAGCCCGGAGGTCAGCAGTACGGGCGCCTTCAGAGCAGCAGGCGTTTTTGTCGTGGCAGGGAGACTGGCGGGCCTTGGGCGGCAGACGGTGTGAGCGCAGGCGCCGCCCCCACGGTGGGCACCCAACATCCATGCGCCGGGCCGAGCCAGCGGACTTGCTGACGTAGTATTGGCGGCGGGCATATCGGGCCGACTGTGGGCTGCCAGTTCCTGCCGTCTGCCGCCGAAGCGGCTGTAACGCCCTCTGCCCCTGCGGCCGCAGCCGACTAGGCACTTTGTAGCCGCTGCAGGACACCTGTGGTTTGCATATACTATTGGGGGGCTGCGTCACGTATCGCTGTTGTCGCTACGACTGTGTGTGTGTGTGGGGGGGGGGGGGGGGGGGGACAAGTTGTTTCGGGGTACAAGTTGCCAACAATCCCTACGTACAGCCAGGGTACAGCCGCCTTTCAAGTCGATACCCAACCGGCGCTGAGGGCTGTGGGCGTGCTCGCCCCACAGGGCTAGCCGCATTGACGCGCAGCCACAAGCCAGCACATCTCTCCCCGTGCATGGCGTTCTGGTGGCTCGGCCCCTTTTCCTTCCGCACGCGCCGCGGCCGCGTGACCATCTTCGCCGCCGGGCTGGGCCTATCGCTGCCCGGCATCGTCGCAGCCGCCTGGCAGCTGGCGCACCCACCGGGCCAGGAGGAGCAGGGGCGCGGCGGTGCAGCACAGCGCGAAGGGCTGGACGATTGAGGCCTCTGCCATACGAGGTGAGTTTCGGCGGGTGGTGGCCGTCGCATGCCGTGCCATCATTCCCTCATGCCTGCAGGGCTCGCCTCACCCTGGCTTAGTAGCCTAGCACCAGCGAGTGCATCGTGCAGTGTTGCCTAGTATGGTGTCCTTGGTTTGCTGTGGCGTGTCTCGCTAGCAACAGCAGTTAAGATATGGTCACTCACCTACCCCAACTATCGACGAACATGGCATTAAACAGCGGTGCTATTGACTAACATGCGTATGTCCAACCACATTCATATGAGGCCGGTGCTTCACTATCTGTGTTTAGAGGTATGTTTGGCACAGTGCCTCCCATTGGCACGCATTGCGCAACGCCCTGCCATCCAATGCCCCGACGCTCTCTCTACCTGGCCAGGGACTGACCCATCCTCCCCACATTGCGCGCAGCTCGCAGCCATGCTTCGCCGTCGCCTCGCGGCGCTGATCCCGCGCGGCGCCGCCGCCACCGCGGCCGCTGCCGGGGCGACGTGTACGCCGGGGTGGCGCGTCCTGGCGGCCGCCCCGCAGCAGGCGGCAGCAGCAGGCCGGCAGTGGCGGGATTGTGGCGGCGGCGGCGTGCGCGGCATGGCGGCTGGGCAGCCCGTCTTCAACACCCACCCCGAGGTACCCCTCCCCCCCCTCGCCTACACAAACACACACATGCATCCTTGCCCCTCTCCCCGAGAATGCATGGAGCCGCCGCTGCAGCTAAGGCATGATGCTCGCCACCGCTATGCAGCCCCCTTCATTGGCTGCGGAGGGGTGAACGGCACTGTAAACCGCGGCCCACTGATGCGCCGCCGCGGCCGCAGGTACTGGGGGATGGCGAGCTGGCGCCCGGCGTGAGCGCGTCGGAGCTGGCAGACCGGCGGCGCCGGCTCGCGGCGCTGCTGCCGCCCGGCGCGGTGGTGGTGGTGCCGGCGGCCGCGCAGACGTACGTCACGGGCGTCATCCCATACCCGTACCGGCAGGTGCGGCCGCCTGGCCCAGCAGAGCCCAGCCCCCAGCACCCCTGACTTGAGGCACTACCCATGCATGTCTGTTATCCATCGTATACCTCCAACGGATGTGTGAGTGGCCGGGTGTGTAGAGATCTATATGTACATGAACAGCATGCCTTTCGATGTAGTGAACCCCATCACTTGTTTTGTAGCGTGGCATCAACTATATTTCATTAAATGTGATTATGAGTTCAGTTTGTTGACAGTGTGCAGAGGCATTGCACATCAATGCTTGGATGGATCTGTACATGCATATCCACTCGGTCATCCGGCAGCCAGTGCACCTGTGGGCTTGTGGCGTGTTGCCTCAGCTCCTCCTGCGGTCATCACGATGTCCCCCCCCCCCCCCCCCCACCGGCCCCCCATCTCTGAACAGGACGCAGACTTCCTGTACCTCACGGGCATCACGCAGCAGGCGTTCATGGTGCTCCGGTGCCCATCTGCAGGTGCCCCTCCCCCCCCACACACCCACACCCACACGCCCCAATCTCCGTCCTCATCATACTGAATGGGCCGCACCAAGCCTACCTTGCACTGCTGTCTGTATTCCCCCCCCCCCCCCCCCTTCCCTCTCAAGACTCTCTCTCTCTCTCTCTCTCTCTCTCTCTCTCTCTCTCTCTCAACCTCCCCGCTGTCACCCCCCGCCCCCCTGCACAGGCAAGATCAAGGCGGCACACTCGCTGCCGGACCCAAAATTCACGCTGTTCATCCCTGCACCCAACCCGGAGGTGAGCAGTCGCTCCGCTGGACTGGGATGGCCGGCAGTCAGTATTGCCTTTCGAATGTCAAAGGCGTGCAGGGAGGGGGGGGGGAGGGGGTTACTCCAACTATTGAAGCAGAAAGTGACAAGGTGTCACTGAAAGAAATGGAGCGCACGAATGGGCCATGAAAGAATCATGCGTCGCTGTACTCACCGTGAATGTGTAAGATCCAATGATACTGTAGCTGGGATTGTATGACCACTCCCCTCCCTCTCTACCTCTCCCTCTCTCCCTGGCGCTGACGCAACAGGAGTCACTTGACTGTAATCATTATGATGAGGTCAACAGTACAATGATGGCGGCATGGCACGGCATGACATGACACAGGCTGGCAGGATGTCATGTCATGTCATGTCATGTCATGTCATGTCATGCGAATATGTAAACTGTGCCCCCCGTGGCCTGGATGGCACCCCCCACAGAAGGAGCGCTGGGACGGCGTGCCGCTGCGGGCCGACGCGGCGCTCAACGTCTTTGGCGCCGACGAGGTGTTCACCACCAACGAAGTGCGCCCCGCCACGGCCCCCCGCCTTCCCCCCCCTCCTTGCCTATTCTCTCGGCTCATCAACACTCGTGTCTGCGCCCCCCCCCCCCCCCCCTCCGCGGTAGATGCCCGCCATCCTGCGCGACATCCTGCGCGACGCAGCCAGCGTCTACTACAACCCAGAGGCCTACGGCGGGAAGCTGCACCGCGAGGTGCCGGCGCTGCGGGACGTCGTAGTGAGTGGCACCGTGAAGCCGCTCAAGCCGTACACGCACCGCATGAGGTGAGCCCCCCATTGCAGGGGGTGGGTGGGGGGGGGGGGGGGGGAGCTGCGCGCTCAAGCCACATAGTACACAAGATTCCCTGGCAGAGTGGGGGATGCAGCTCTCACGGGAGTGATGTATCGCACAATACGAAAGGGCTAACCCACAATGATTGTTTCTTCATGCATTTCGCCATAGGAATGACTTACCGTGCCATTGAATTGTGTCTGCAAGCATCGAGCTGGGATATATGGAAAGGGTTTTATGGTTTTGGATACTATAACAGTCGGGTTTAAGACAATGGTGCATAGCAAACTCAAAGGGTGTGCTGCGACACACTGCACTGCTATCTCTGATGCTGAGAGTGCGGAGCATATGGTGTGCCGGCCGCAGGTGGGTCAAGTCGCCCGCTGAGATCCAGTTGATGCGCGACTCGGCGGAGCTGTCGGCAAAGGCCATCCAGAAGTACGGCGGGCTGCCCCCCCCCCCCCCCCCCCCCAAAATGCCCTTTCTCTCGCCCTCTACCCCCCAAGAGAGTTTTAGGGTTCTCGCCCTCCACCCCCTCCCCCCCCCCCCCACACACACACAAACACACCGTCCCTCTGCCTTGTTCTTATCTAGGGTGACTGCACACCAATGCGCATGATGACCCGGGCAGTGCCCCTCTGAACCCCCCTCCCCCCCGCCCCGGCCCTCCACGCCCGCTTCTCCCGGCGGCACTGTCATTGCTCCCCTTCTACTCCGCTGCTGCGATTGGACAGGTGCATGCAGCTAACAAAGAGCCCTCAGACGGAGCAAATGCTGGCCGCCACCTTCGGTAACCCCCCCCCCCCCTACCCCTTTCCCCCTTTCTACCCCCGGTGTGTTGATAGTGAACAGGGGGGTTAGAGTGTTGCCAACATGGAGCCGCGACACTTCAGCAGAGAGCCCTAGTACCCAGGCCATGCCAGCTGAAGCCGTCCGAGCCCCGCCCATAATTGAAACGCTATTATATTGGCAGAATTGTCAAACCATAAACAATCACATAACAAAAGACTCGCCGTGTTTGCTGCCAGCCACTCTTCGAGGCGCATTTTTTACACGTTTCTTGTCATTCCTGCTAGGAAAGTGTCCCAATGCCCTCTGCGCTTCAACCCCCGCCCTCGCCACACACAATATTGGTACGCGCATGCGCAATGGGCACAATTTGATAGTGTTGATGAGAGCACGTGGACGAGTGCCAAGCCTGATTTAGTACGATACTCGTAGCCGTTTTTTGTGAGGGTGAATGCTCCGAAACCACGTGGGCACGTCAGGTCACATGGATCTGTTTTTGACGGGAAAGATTCGTAGGCCTAAACACAAAACCACAGTGATATTGGTGCATGCGTGCCTAACGGACACGTTTCGGTAGTGTTAAGAGCACATGGGCGAGTGCGAAGCCTGATTATGTACAATACTCGTAGCCAAACTTGGTGAGGGTGAATGCTCCGAAACCACGTGGGCACATCAGGTCACATGGCTCTGTTTTTGACGTACAAGATCCGTAGGCCTAAACACAAAACCACACTCATATTGGTGCACGCGTGCCTAATGGGCACATTTCGGTAGTGTTAAGAGCACGTGGGCGAGTGCGAAGCCTGAATAAGTATGATACTCGTAGCCATTTTTGTGGGGTTATTGCTCTGAAACCACGTGGGCACGTCAGGTCACATGCCTGTTTTTTACCTGCATCATAGAACCTGAAGACCTAAATACAGATCCCTAAACCCAAGTTAAACCCTGAAGTCTCAGACACAAAAACCTAAAGAAAACCCTACTAATGGGTTCAGCCTTGCCTCCCTGGCCGCATACAACGTGATTCACCGGACCGCCTGCCTGCGTGCGCCCCCGCAGAGTACCAGTGCCGGCTTGGAGGCGCGCAGCGCCTGGCGTACCCCGCCGTGGTGGCGGGCGGCAGCGACGCATGCACCATCCACTACATCCGCAACGACAAGGTGCCCCCCTGCCCCCCCCTGGTTCTTGCCTTGATGCCATGCCATCAGCGCAGCCTATCTCATGTCGCCACAACGTCACTCCTCCCCTTTCCCAACGACACACCTCCTCAGCGTGACTGCTCAGTGCAGCTGGTGGGGCACTCCCATGTCACTGCAGCCATGCCGAGCTCGTCGCAAGCGCGACTCAGCGCGCCACACGCCGCACTTCCCTGCATCCGCATCAACACACGGATCACACACACGCGTATAGCGACCGCGCCCGTCAGAACCGCATCAAACCGCTGCACCAAACCCCAACAGTAGTTTATACAGTACTCACACCTATGCGTGTGTAGTTAATAACGGTGCGTCGAGCATCTTGTGCTAAATGCTCATGCGTTTTAGTGTCATCAGTACCCTTGCGCAGGGCAGGGCAGGGTTTGATGTTGTATGATGTCGTATTATTCCCAAGCAATGTTTCCGGTACGATTTGGTGTGGTTTGGTAATTTGGTTTATTATGTAGTCGTTAGTGCGCGTGTAGCGACCCTAAAACCAGTATGAGTATCATGTGGTTCATGCGCACGCTTTTACCTTCGCAGGCTTTATGTTCTCAGTACCTTCGCGCAGTGTAGGACAGCGTTTGATGCTGTTTCATGTCATAGTATTTCAATGTGTCAGGGTCGGATTTGGTGTGATTTTGGCATAGTTTATGTTATAGTCAAGAGATTTGCGTCAAGCGATTTCTTTTTAACAGCGGCGGCGTTCGCTTGAAAACAGGAGAAGTGCAGAGACTTATACTGTTTTGAAGTTTGGCGTTTTAGGGTTAAACTCCCCTCTTTCTATGGACCAGCTGATATATAGTATATCTCCCCTGCCGTCCGTGTATCATCGCGATGATTTTGGATAGCGACTACCCTGTATAATTTTCTAGGTCCCTTGTCTAATCGTGGACTGAAATAATGTCCTTGCATTACACGTACACAATTCGTCTCTGTACCGGATACTGTTCCTGGACCACATTATGTACTGTGCTGAGATGATGGTGACGATGTCGGACCTTCAGCCGCTATGTAAACGAACATATCACGACACGCCAAATTGTTCAGGGGACCTAGAAAATGATACAGGGCACGTAGAATCGCAGCTGAACACCCGACGATGATACATGGACGCCAGGGTGTGGTGTGCGTGTCTGTGTGTCTGTGTCTGTGTCTGTGTCTGTGTGTGTGGACATCAATTCAGACGTTCATCCTAGACATGCAGATGAGAATGCATGGGCTCGCTGTCACCGAAACTCACTCCCACTTGTACCTGTGCTCCCCCCCCCCCCCCCGCCTGCCACGTGCATCCGGCGCAGATGCTGGTCAACGGGCAGATGGTGCTGATGGACGCTGGGTGTGAATACTGGGGCTACGCCTCGGACGTGTCCCGGACCTGGCCCGTCGGTGCGACCCCCCCCCCCCTTCTCCAACCCCCAATCCCCACCCCAAGTGAGAAGCTCCTGCCTCACTTGGTCAGGGTTTATACATCAGGGTGTCAGGGGCTTAAGAGAGCCTAAAATTCCCTGAGAAAATCCATCTTAATGAAAATTTCAAACCCTAAATGCTAAGTAAAGTAAAGTCCGCCCCGGGACATCGGCCGAAGCCGCCCCAGCGCTTGACCTTTTGCGCCAACTGCAGTCGTAGGTCTGGCATAGCCCTTAGACCATTCCCTCATTTAACCCCGAAGGGCTAACGCATCAACCGGGTAAACCCGGGACACGCCGGGACGGTATGGCCGAAATACATCGAGGCAAGGAATCGATCCCGGTACTTCTCGCATACGAGACAACCGCTCAACCGAGCGGACAAGGAATGCTATAGTAAAGTAACAGTCCGCCCCGGGACATCGGCCGAAGCCGCCCCAGCACTTGACCTCGTGCGCCAACTGCAGTTGTAGGTCTGGCATAGCCCGTAGACCATTGCCTCATTTTAACCCCGAAGAGCTACAGGTAATGCATCAACCGGGTAAACCCGGGACACGTCGGGCCGATATTGCCGAAATACATTGGCCAGGAATCGAACCCGGGTCTCTCGCATACGAGACGACCGCTCTACCGAATGCTACAGCATTACGCCAAATTCTAAGAGGCATATCATACGGACATCGCGTCATCAGATAATCCTGTCATCAGATAAATACTCGCACCGGAGCGTGCCACGTCGTAACTGATGACATGCCCCGCGCCGCTATCTGATGACAGACCCGCGTGTATACTGTACACTGGGGCATTCCAAATCGAAAAGCCCCCGTATACAGGATACACGCGTCATCAGATAGCGCCCCGCATACGAGACAACCGCTCAACCGAGCGGACAAGGAATGCTGAGAAGCCAAATTCTCAGATTAAGTTAACCCTATCAGTCATGAACCCTAAATTTCATGGGAAGAGTGGCTACTGAGTAGCCATCCACCCCCGTGCCGCTGCCTCTCCCTACAGGCGGGCGCTTCTCCACGGCGCAGCGCGAGGTGTACGAGGTGGTGCTGGAGGTACACAGGTGGGCGCGTGGCCGGAACCATCCGTCCCGCGCTCTGGTTGTGGAGGTGCCTGCGCCCGCAGCGTGCCGGGCCGGCGGCTGAGGCGATGGCCCTACCTTGTGTTGCCGACGCGCGCAGGCAGTGCGTGGAGCAGTGCCGCAGCGGCAAGACGCTGCGCCAGGTGCACAACCTGTCGGTGCGCCTCATCAGCGAGGCGGTCGCCTCGCTCGGGCTGCTGGGCGACATGCGCGCGCCGGCGGTGATGGCGGGCTCGTACCGCCCGTTTTACTGCCACTCTGTGGGTGAGCGCGCCCGCCGTGCATGCGCATGAATGGCGGCGATGACTCCCCCCCCCCCCCCCCCCCCCTTCTGCATCCATATGTGAATTTGGGGACGGGTGTTTGAACATATGACGGGGATTAGAACATAGTAAACGTTTATGTATATCTATATATATGTATATCTATATGTATATATATACTTATATGTATATTTGTTTTTATCTGCATGTGTATATGAGTATATGAATATATATGATTGAACGTTTATGTATATCTATACCTATATATATCTATGTGTATATTCATACTTATATGTATATTTGTTTTTATATGCATGCGTATATATAATATATGAGCCATGCCCACAGATCTGATATGAGCATAAATATACGTGCTAGCGCATCAATAAGGACATACAGGAAATTACCCAAGCCTCACATTTGGGGGCTCGGCCATCCCACAGGAGAACATTCGCTACATACACGTGTGCGGGGCCGCGCTCTGTAGGCTCGTCTGTCCTTGCCCTCTTGCGAACATGGCGGGGGCTTTGATGATCGTGCACCGTGTTGGCGCCAGAATGTATTATGTTTACGGAGGACGCAAAAAACGCCTGAGTCTCCTACAGCAGAGTGCGAGTGCTGGTCTGCATGTGCATGTCGCTGAGGGGAGTGTGTTGTGCGCAGGCCACTGGCTGGGCTGTGACACGCACGACACCAACACCGTCGCGCACGACACGCCGCTTCAGGTGAGGAACGCAGCGCCGAGCCAGACTTCATTGAGCACACAAACACATGAATGCGGCCATGTGACCAGCAGCTCTCTACGCCTGCATGTATTATTTGCTATATTCTAATAGCTAGGGCACATTTCACAATAGGTCCCGTGTTGAAGCAAAGGGGCGGGGCACTTGAGAGGGGACGCAGTGATTTACTCCTGTTTGCCCAGGGTCGAGATGGCACCCCCATCCATCCCTGTCATTATACCAACACACAAGCATGCGATCCGGGCTGTTCCTCCACCCCGGGAAGCCTATTCTCCTCGGAGCAAACCGAGCTCTCGTAGGCTCACTGTCTGCTTTCCTGTGGCCCCACCGCAGCCGGGCGTGGTGATGACCATCGAGCCGGGGCTGTACATCCCAAACGACCCGAAATACGGGCGGTATGCCGGCATTGGCGTGCGCATCGAGGTGACCTCCACCCCTTGCCTGACCCCCCCCCCCTCCTCTTTGCCCCCCCTCGCTCCTTTTCGACCCTAGCAAGCCCGGTTGCTGAGCCCCCCCCCCCCCCCCCCCCCCGCGGCCCCCGCAGGACGACATCCTGATTACCCACGATGGCCAGCCGGCGGAGGTGCTGTCGCGCGACGTGCCGATAGACCCGGATGAGATCGAGCGGTTCATCCAACACTCGTGACCCCCTCAGCACGGGCCGCCTGGCGCCTAGCTAGGATAAGCCACCGAGCATCTCACCACCCCGAGTTTGGTCCTTGGCACCCGGTGTCCGGTACGGCATGTGTGTGTTTGAGGGGGGGGGCACCATGCAGTAGTTGAGCCAACCGAAGATACGGTGGGCACATACCCATCCATCCTGCGCAACCCGTCTAGGAAGTGGTAGGCGCTCTTGTAAGAGAGAAGGGAGGGGATTCTCAAGTTCTCAAAGCGTGTGGGTTGCTCCTACGCATTCAGAGCTTGAGGGATGCGGCTGCTGGATGTGGCTGCGCCATACATACCCACTCGAGGAGGGGGGTGGGGCTGGGGAAGGGGGGAGGGGAGGGGGGCTGGGGAAGGGGGGAGGGGGGGGGGGGGGGGGGGGGGGGGGGCTGCTGCTCATCGGACTTTTCGAGTGGACACTCACATTGCCGTATGTTGTGGTCGCCAGCCTCATTGGGTTGTCAGTGCAGGCGCGATTAGGCAAGCAACCGTGTGTGTGTGTGTGTGTGTGTGTGTGTGTGTGTGTGTGTGTGTGTGTGTATTTTGGGGGGTCACCATGCAGCGAGGATTGAACTCCTGGCTCGCACATCTGTGTTACTAGCCAGAGGAATCTCCGCCTTTTGGACTCTAGAAACACTTGATGCTGGTACCACCTTGTGCTGAGACATCTTAGGTCCGTCTACTGTATTGGTGTGAAATTCATTTATTCGTGTTTGTGTAAATGAAGTGCCTTTCCCTTCCCCTTGCACGTACAGCCTGGCCCCGGGGTGATTGAGACTATCGGCAATTCATGGGACGCAGAAAAAAAAAGTTCTTACAACATTCTACCTAGGCGATCCGGGCCAGCTGTCTTGCGGCCCGAGTACACATGAGCCCGCATAGGGCCGGCTGCGCCCGTAGCATACAGTTCTCTGAAGGCCGAGCCTCTACAACATCTACCAGACGCGTGTCGTCCCCCCCCCTCTCCCCGCAATCCCCTAGCATCGGCACAGCAGAGCCCTCTAACCGCCGCGGGCTTCTCCTCCTCGGCAGACTTTCCGTCTCCGCGTTGGTCAGCGACCTCCTCCACTGTCACCAGCGCTGCCTCGAAGGCGCGCTCCTCGTGCGAGGTCCCGGCACACTGGGCACGGCTGCTGATCGGCTCGGTGCTCAGTGCACCACTGGCCTATGCTGTCGCCATGGGCTGCAGGCTTCCGCTGGATGGTTTGACCTCTTGCAGCAGCGTCGGCCCGCTGCTGGCGCAGTGGCATGATGGTGATGATCAACCCGTACCTCGGTCACAGGCTTGGAGCAGCGGCGTTGAGTGACAATTACAAGCAGTCTGTGAGGTTCAATGACAAGGGGCCCCGTTGCCTCCTCGCCGCCGACATCCGCTCTCTTGAAAACCTAACTATATGTATACCTTTGGTCCGGGGAGGGGGAGGGGGGTGGGGGAAGAGACCCCCCCCCCCCCCCCCCCCCCCGGGCCCCTCCGCTCTAGCAACCACATACTACAGGCCGGTACCCAGGTGCATTAACCCCTAAGGCAAGGGTTCCGACTATGTGCGGCCACACATCAGGTTGTCAGAAGCGAGCAAGCACCGGCGCAAACCCCCAAATGTTGACTCAACCATGTTGTCAACATCGCAGCCGCCACATCTTTCTTGTGCCCCGATTTCCTTCTACTGTTGTCCTTCCCACGGTCGCCGATCCCTTCTTGCTCGTGGTTGCCTTGCAATGCTTTCTGTCTCGCATCTGCTGTGATACCGGTAGCCGTCCACCGGCGGCATGGCGGGCTCACACCATGGTGGGCGCGACCGTGGGGCCGTGGCTCTTGGGGTCGATGACCATGTTGAGCACAAACAGCAGGCCGCTCGCGTCGGCGCGGTCCAGCTTCCCGCCGTCGCTGGTGGTGATGAAGAGCTGGAACATGCGGCCGCCGCCGGCGGCCTCGCGGTAGTCCTCGATGGAGACCTCGGTGCCGCAGTCGTCACAGCTCTGGATGGAGCCCTCGCGCACGCTGAGCCCCAGCCCCGACACCACGGAAGCCACCTCCAGCAGGAAGCCCTGCCGGTCGGGCTCGCCCGTGATGGTGAGCAGCGAAAAGTCGGGGTGCGCGCTGTTGCTCAGCACGATGTTGCCCTTGCCAAACTCGGTGCGCAGGTGCTCCGTGCGGTCGGGGACGCAGAAGAGCGCAAAGTCGCGCAGCCGGTCCGCGCATGTCTGCGCGTACTTGTCCGTCAGCTTGCGCCCGTTGTAGGTGGTCACCCACACCTTGTTGTCCGCGTAGCCGTCTGTCGTGCGGAAGGTTGCGTTCTGCACGCGCAGCTCCAGGCCTGCCCAGGATTTTCAGGGGGAGGGGGGGCGTGTGAGAGGCGGCATGGAGGTGTATGATACCGGATACTCCCTCCCTGTGTACGTAGCCAAGGGGAGATGTGGGATGGGGGCTGCTGTCCGCTACCTACCGCATACAATTAGACAGCCTGAGGAATAGCAGTGAGTGGAACGGGTGGGTGGAGCCGGAGGTGGAAGTGGTAGCGGTGGTAGTGGTAGCGGCGTAGGAAGGTTGGGGACGAAGGGGGGAAGCGGTGGGGGTGATAGAGGGGAAGGGCCATATCGTGTGGTGGGTGGGCTCGTGGTAGTGATGAGTTACTTTTTTAGGGGGTGGAGTGGGTGTGGGGGGGGGGGGGGGGGGGGGGGAGTGGGGGAGAGGGGGGGGGGGGGGGGGGTATCTGCGCAAACTCCAGCAGCGTACGCTCAAAAGGCAGGAGCATGGTGTGGTGAGGCAAGATGGGCTGATGGGTGGCTGCGGATGTAAGCAACTGCTCATGCGGTATTTGTTTTTCCTCCAGAACGTAGCATCGGAGGCCGTGGCGGCAGATGTGCACGGTGCGAATTGAGTGTTGACGAGGATTCGGAGGTACTGGTAGGCAGTCTAGCTGGGCGGATGCGGACAGGGAAAGAGGAAGGGGGGGGGGGGGGGGGGGGGGGGGGGGAGTAAATTTATTGTCCGCAAGACCGACTGGGGCAGGGAGTGATGGGAGGAGGAGGGGGGGGGGGGGGAGGCGAGGCAGCGCCGCACCGTTCAGCACCCACGCCAGCACCCGCAGCAGCCCGGGATAATCCTGCACCGATATCTCGAACACCGTGAACGCGTCGTGTGAGTCGTTGTCCACGCTCACCAGGCTGGGCGCGCACCACTCGCCATCCAAGTCGTCGTCGAAGCTGCCTGTGCTGCTGCCCGCGTACGGCCGCTTCTTCTTGGCGCCCACCACGTTTCCCCCGTTGCCCTCCGAGGCGCGGACCTCGAAGCGCCGGGCGCCGCCTGGAGGCGGCGGAAGCGTCAGGCGGCGGCGTAGCAGAACGGCGGGCAGGGGGGGGGGGGGGGCCACGAACGTCTCGCGGCACAGCACACGTGACATACGTATCATAGATACCCTACAGCTCGAGTCCAGAATCGTTTTCGAGTGCATGATTTGTGCCTTAGCCAGACTAATTTACCTAAAAAGCCGATTTATAATGCCGCATTATTGTCCTTTCGTCAGTATGATGTGGGTGTCGTAAATAATAATTAATTAGAAAATGGGTGAATTAACCGGGGGGGGGGGGATACCGGAAGCGGCGCGACGAACGGGTGGGAAGCTCCACATCCCCCGGCTTCGCACGAAACGGGCAGCCATGCCATGGGCGGGGGGGGGAGTAGATACCGGGGCGAGTTGAAGGGCGGCCATCTTGCTGGACGGGCCGAGAGTGTGAGTGCGGCCCCGGTCGGCGGGAAGATGCGTCTGATCGAGGGCGGTGATCCTTATGTCTCGGAGGAGTTAGGGGAGCAGGGGAGTAGGGTTGTGCCACGGTGGGCTGTTGAGCTCCATTAGAGTCGCTATTATATATTGAGCTGCGCTCCGCAGCTCCCAGTACTAAAGTTAAAGTTCGCCCCGCCCCGACCCCGCCCCGCGGCCGACGAAGCCGCCCCAGCACTACTTGATGACCTCATGCGCCAACTGCATCCATATGTCTGGCATAGCCCTAGCCCAAAAACCCTAGAAACCCGCCCCAGAGACTGCTACCAGTACTATTATCAGGGGTCCCCTGCTATTATCGGGTACTGTACTGGTCTAAACTAGTTTATGGGGTTTCCTCCTGTCCAAATAAAACCGTTTTTGTTCTAAACTAGTTTATGTGGTTTCTCTACCTGTACGAGATATAGCCCTGGCGCGGCGCCCGTAGCGCGTGTGTGCGCGCGCACGATTGCGGGGGCCGGTCAGAGCCACCACCTGCCTCCACGGCGGACCGACCGGTCACTCTCCTTTGCTGTGGCACGCTCCATCGAGCGTACCACAGCAAAGTCGCGGCAATTTTGCCGCGCAGGGTGCCGGTCTTCCGCCATCGTACCATGTACGGTGAGCGACGCCTTTCGGGGCCCCCCTGGGAGAAACCCGTTAGGGTTTGTGTGGTTAATGTACGCGCGCCGCTTGCGACGTGCTAACTACTACCCGCGAACGAGCTGCTGATTACTCGCCCAACGCGAGGAGAGGACGAAGCTGCAGCGCTTCCCCATTCAGTGGAACAAGGTCCAAGACCTTCGACCAGTGTCGACCAACAATAACCCCTGGCTGCCCCTTCCCTTGTGGGCATGGCTCGATCCGTACTGGCCCCTACTCGGCGTAGGTGTCGCGATGCGCTCCGGTTGGGGCGTATGCCGACGCACGCCCGCCGTCTAGTACAGATTCGAGTACAAAGTGACATTACACTGCCAGTGGCCAAGCCAGCGCCCAGTGGCACATGGCTACTCCCACGCCGCGGCACTCCTACTGTGCCGCGCACCGTGGACCCTGACGCCGACGCGGAGAGGGCCAGCAGAGCGACAGGGCGCTCTGCTCGCCCCCCTCGCGACATCCATCGCGCCAATTCCTGTACTCCCGACTCCCCCTTCATGAGACATCGCGTCCGTCGTAATCTCGGCAACTGGCAAGCCGCTGGCGCAAATTGGAGTGTTCTCAACTGGATATCCCGAGGTGTACGCGTTCCTTTCTTGGACGGGCTTTCCCCACCTTCTTTTCATCAGGGAGTGTCAATGAGGGATGCTACTCCTGCTCAACTGGAGTTTATGGACGGTGAATTGGCTCGCTTCCTGGCCGTTGGGGCCTGGGAGCGAGGCTACTGCGCAAAATGAGTGTCCCGGCTATTCCTGGTTCCTAAGCCTGGAACAAACAAATGGAGGCTCATCATTGACCTTCGCCCCCTGAACCGCTATTGTGAGACGCGCGATCTTTCGTTTGAGACGCTTTCGCATTTACGCAACCTAGCGCGCCCTGGGGACTACATGTTGCAGATGGACCTGCAGGACGGGTTTTACGCGGTTGGAATCGCCCCTGAGGACATGGATTTTTTCACTGTCGATTTCCGCGGCACTCTGTACCGACTGGCTGGCCTTCCCATGGGCTGGTCTCTGTCCCCCTATTACTTCTGCCAATTCACCAACGTCCTCACTAGGGCATTGCGTCGTAACCCGGCTGAAGCAGACGGCACACCTATTCCCCGGCGACGATTTGGCCTGCGCATGTTGCCCTACATGAACGATTTCCTGTTTCTAGCTCGGACTCAGGCTGAGGCCATTTGGCAACGTGACTACATCGAACGCCACCTCTCGGGCTTTGGTTTGCTGCGCAACCCCAACAAGGGCGTGTGGGAGCCCACCCAGAAGCTCGTGCACCTGGGGTTAGAAATTGACACATCGGGGTCACCTACTCTTCGTGCGCCCGCTGAGAAACTCGCCAGCATTGCTCGCGCGGCCAAACGCCTAATCCAACGAGCAAAACGCAATCGTCGGTGGTTGCCAGCTCGCGAGTTGGCCGCTCTCGCGGGCAAATGCCAGTTTCTCTACTTGGCCATTGCCCTTGCCCGTTTCTACCTTCGTGAGCTGCATGATGTGCTCAAGACGCGCGACTCTTGGTCCGGCCGCGTCAAGCTTACCCGCCAGCTCGAACGCGATCTGCAATGGTGGGTGGGTGTGCCCACCCAACACAACGGCCGTCCCATTAACCGCCCCGTCGAAACCGGATACCTACACGTCGATAGTTCGTCGTACGGCTGGGGTGCCGTTTTGAACGAGCACCATGAAGCTCGGGGTTTTTGGTACGACGATGACCGCAATGCGCACATTACCCTGAAAGAGTTCAAAGCCGTCCGCTTGGCTATTGAGTCCTTCCTCCCCATGCTCCAAAACCGCCACATCCGCTTGCACGAGGATAACCAAGCAGTTGTCGGCGTCCTCACTAACCTCACCTCTCGCTCTCCACGCCTCATGGCTGAGCTACGCAAAACGTGGTACCTCATGGACACGCACGGCATCACCCTTTCCGTGCGCTACATCCGTTCTGCGGCGAATATCTGGGCTGACCGCCTTAGTCGCGAGGTTGATTGCGACGACTGGCAGTTCAACCCTCGTCGATTCGCCTCGCTCACTGCTAAATGGGGCGCCTGCACCATCGACCGCTTCGCGACTTCTGAAAACGCCCTCCTGCCCCGCTACAACGCCCGCTGGCGTGACCCGGGGTGCGAAGCCGTCGACGCCCTGCGCCTCTCCGACGCTGCATGGCGTTGCGAACGTAACTGGTGTAACCCTCCGTGGAACCTCATCGGCGATCTAGTCTCCAAACTTGAGTCCAGTGGTGCCCCAGCCATCGTCATTGTTCCCTACTGGCCTGACAAAGCTTGGTACCAGCTCCTCTCGGAGATGTGCTCCGACATGCGCTCCTAGAAGCCGCGCCACGACCTCTTCATTCCTGGCCGTACCGGCGACCGCCTTCCTGTGGGCGCACCCCGCTGGCCTGTCGTCGCCTTCAACATTCCCGCCCGTGACCCCCGCCCGTGGCCTGCTGCGCCCGGCATTTTCTAGTCGGCAAACCAGACGATCCTTGTGAAATGTTCTAAACTAGTTTATGTGGTTTCTCTACATGTACGAGATAGCCCTGGCGCGGCGCCCGTAGCGCGTGTGTGCGCGCGCACGATTGCGGGGGCCGGTCAGAGCCACCACCTGCCTTCACGACGGACCGACCGGTCACTCTCCTTTGCTGTGGCACGCTCCATCGAGCGCACCACAGCCCGCCCAACCCTCCCTGGCTGTGGGATTGTATGCCTGCAAATTCCTGAATATCACAACATGTAACCAAACCTGGCATTCTTCGGCAAACCAGACGATCCTTGTGAAATCCGGCTACAGTTACATCAGGTGTGTGCGTAACCACATGTTGAGCTAACTTAAAATGGTTACGCACACCCCTTATGCAGCCCGGGTGTGCGTATAAAGATGAATACTGGAACTTAAAGTTCTATTAAGTTCTATTAACTTCATAGAACTTTATTCCGCCAAGTTCAGTAAAGTTCCGCTGAATAACGGAACTCTACTTAAGGTATGTTTGCCGGTTAAGTGTGTCGCGGAACATTAATTACGTCGACCAGGTTACGCCGAAGTTCCGCAGCTTCCGCTGTTAGTACATTTCACGCGTAGTGCGCGTGCAGATGTATACCTGAATTGTTTAAATACACAACTACAAGGAAAGGTTTACTTTATAATTCTACATACCATTTACGCTTGCTGTAGCGACTACTACTCAATGTCGTAGCGACTGGTGTGTTAACTAATACTACGAGTAAAGCTACGCGGGGGCGCGCCCGCTCGTCCCCGGTATTTGCGTGGGGCGGCCGTGCGCAGTCACCGAGGGTGTCGCTCGGCAGCTTTTCGCCGCGCAATCTCCGAGGGTGGCCTCCCGGATGCAACGGCACATATCGCCCCACATCTCGCACGCTCCTCTTCATCTTTCGGCGGGGCTATGGATGGCGCGCACAGGCCCCGCGCCACATGCAGAGGTGCTAGTGGATTCTAGTGAATCCACTAGCAGCACCCATGTTGCCATTGCGGCATCTGAGATACATTCCGATGATGACTAGTGAGGGTGGTGACCAAATATCCCTTCCCCCTATAAAGTCTTGTAATACATGGTTCTGAGTGAGTTACGTCAGTCCCAAAGTTCCGCAATAAAATCTGAGGCTAACGTAACATAAACTTAATTCCATCATCTTAAGTACGCGGAACTTCGTGACTTAACTTTGGTTATGCACAAACCCTAAACCCTGGGCTACATTGCCGCAAAGTGGTACGGGTTACTAGTAACCCGTCGCTGCGCCCATTCGAGAGCAACACGAGTAGACATAAAGCAGCCGTAACAGTTGAGCGTGCCATCTCCAAGTATCGAGGTGGTACACACGGCGATTAACTATCATGTAACATGTTGCCGGCAAGGTCACATGTTGTTTCAAGACCACACCCGGCTCACCATTCGCTTGTTTAATTCTTATCCTTACGTCCGTGCGTCATAGAAAAGGGCAATTATTGAGTCAAAATGGGCACATTTTTGGACTCAAAATTTTACCCCCCCCCCCCCCTTCACTCAAATTTGTACCGCTTTGGGGGGTGCAAGTTTGAGTTACGCCTAGTACGTACTGTACGAATGTACTGTGAAACTGAGCTTTGACACATTCCTCTTCTTGCCAACATTGTACGAGGAACTATTCACCTATCTAGTGAAATGAACTTGCACTATGTACTACACATATGTCCACCGCCCTTTGACGAGATGCGTCGCTACGCTTCCATGCTAACCGTTTTTGCCTCGAATGCTACTCCACCACTGTGCTTTACACTCATCCACCACTCGCATGCATCCTCGCGCTTGTATTCTTCGAGGCATCTTCACGCTTCTCGGTGCACAAAAGCATGGCAGACCGTCCTCGCAGAGCAAAACGCACATGTGCCCGCTTGCAGAGTCCTGTGGCGGGGGCATCTGCGGCTGCACTTTGTTTTCATTGAACCAACGAGGGCTCTCGACACACTGCTAGTGACCCCCATGGCGCAAGATTCTCCGCATATGCACTTGCGTTCGGGCAGGAGGGCGTCCCATGCGCCAATACCCAGCCACGACTCAGCCCATGAGGCCCCTGCAGCCGAGCGGTGGGCAACATCGAAGCGGGCCGCCATGGTCTGGGGCCGGAGATTCGCAGCCTTCGCCTCACCGCGAGCCTCAGCCTGACCCCCGGCCTGAAGGTGTGCCACCTCTGGACCTCTCCCACGAGCGACTCTAACGGTACGCGGACTCACATCTTCGCTCGCATCTCTCATCATGGCGCTGTGGGCTGCGTTAAGCGCACCTCGCCGTCGCGCATCTCGACATGAGTGGTGACACCCGCCCCGTTTCCCATCCGTTTCGTGTTTTTGTCCGTGTCTGCCAATGACCTCTAACACCTCACGATCCGCAAGACCCGATGACCTCAGACTGCAGGGGAGTGGCGGGGACGAGAGCACGGTGAACATGCGGGCCTCCCTGGCCTCCGAAGACCACCGGCTTCTGTACAACGAGCTGCGGGGGATTTGCAACGAGTATGTCCAAGAAGCTCATTGGCAGCTGCTAATTTCGTCCCCTGGTTACATTGCCGGGCACAAGGCCCTCGTCATGGCAGACCCGGACTGCGGCTCAGGTCCTGCCCATGTCGACGGCGTGGCGGGGGGGGGGGGGGGGGGGTGCTCCTCATCATCTTTCTCAATTGCTGCGCGCCACTCACTGCCGTCCGGAGGGGGCGAGATGTGACAATTGTCGACGACTTGAAGTGGGGTGCACCTCGAATCGTGAGCCCCCCCCCCCCCCCCACCTTCGCCTTCCACAATACCATTATTTTTTAGACGCTAGTCGGGGTGGAATCTCACCCTTGCGCATGTCTCTCCTTGCATCTCCGCCCAGTGATGGGAAGTCCAATCCAGTCCCAGTGATGCGTCGCCGCTTGGTGTCGTGCCGTGGCTGGAGCAGAATCGGCCGGAGGTCCTTGCCGAGCTCCGGAAGGTCCGGCATCTCTGTACTGGGCGCCTGGCGCACAGCAAATCTCGCGCCCCCTTCGGCGTCGCGGACGACCGCTACCGCACGGACGTCTGCCAAGGAAACGAGGACGATGCGACATACTCGCGCCCTAGCCTTGCTATCCTCTTGCCCGCACAAGATGTCCACGCCAGCCCGCTCAAGGGAGGTGTCAACCCTGCGTTCGCAATAACAGGATGCCCGAGATGCAAGGACCTCGCGGGTGTCACCCCTTGCTTCCGCATCTTCACCCCGAGCATGCACCCCGACACAGGCGCGATGATGCCGGGACCGGAGTGGCAAATTCTGTCCTATCACGTCCCATGTCTGCCTTCCTGCCTGAAGTCGACTACGAGGACGAGTCCCGCCGTCGCAAGCACGAGACAACGAGAGCCTTGGCGGCGGCGAAAGAGATGTAGCACTGGAACCCGGAGGCCCACATTGGGGACGACGAGTACATCCTCGCGGACGTCAAAGCAGCGGTGGCTGAGGCCACCGTTGGCAAGACTGGCGAGCAAGAGATGCGGAGGATGGAGAGAATTAACCGTAAAGGGTGGGATTACCCGCATCTCCGCAGTGGGGGCAGGTGAACGCCCACATCTCTCGCGTACAAACCCACCGTGTACTATCGCTCGTAGCTCTTGTAACGTTGCCATGTGCAAGGAGCCCTTTGTCGTTGTCACGTCGCCTTAGTTCACTCACTTGGATTTGCTCCTATCGCTGTTGGCGGCCTCCAAGGCGGAAATCTACTGTTGGGTGCAAATTCCGAGTACCTACTTGGCGCAAGGGCCCCTCCCGCGAATGGACTACCTCGACATTCTGTTGACAGCGGGTCGTGTACTTATCATCGCGTCAAAGCACCCAAGAAACCCTGACACCAACATGCGCGCCTTGTGGTTGATCGTCGGAAGAGATTTGGCGCATCTTTCGGAGCACCTCCGCAAGCAACGTGGGTTCGTGCATGCGGGACTACAGCGAAAGCCATGGCGGCGGCGAAAAAGATGCGGCACTGGAACCCGGAGGCCCACATTGGGGACGACAAGTACATCCTCGCGGACGTCACAGCAGCGGTGGCTGAGACCACCGCTGGCAAGACTGGCGAGCAAGAGATGCGGAGGGTGGAAAGAATTAACCGTAAAGGGTGGGATTACCCGCATCTCCGCAGTGGGGGTAGGTGAACGCCCACATCGCTCGCGTACAAACCCGCCGTGTACTGTCGCTCGTATCTCTTGTAACGCTGCCATGTGCAAGGAGCCCTTTGTCGTCGTCACGTCGCCTTGGTTCACTCACCTGGATTTGCTCCTACAGCTGATGGCGGCCTCCAAGGCGGAAATCTACTGTTGGGTGCAGATTCCGAGTACCTACTTGACGCAAGGGCCCCTCCCGCGAATGGCCTACCTCGACAGTCTGGTGACAGCGGGACGTGTACTTATCATCGCGTCAAAGCACCCAAGAAACCCCGACACCAACAGACGCAGCTTGTAGTTGGTCGTCGGAAGAGATTCGGCGACTTTAACGGCGCATCTCTCGGAGCACCTCCGCAAGCAACGTGGGTTCGCGAATGGTCCGTGACAGGGGATTCACGCAGCAAAAGCTTCGCTGCCATAGCTCACTGGGCAGTACCTCATTAAGCATGATCAACGATCATAACAAATCATTTTCGACCGCAGATACGAGTTGAATCGACTCATGTCCCTCGAATTCACAAACCGCAGTTCCTTTGCTAGCGCGGCCGGGGCAGCGGGGCGCCAACGCGCCGCGGCCGGGGCAGCGGCGCGCCAACGCGCGGTGGCCGGGGATCATGTTGGTGATTCATGCAGCCCCGAAAAATAAATGGTTTGCAGCCATCTAGGCCATTAAGGCATGCCTAAAGGCAGCATCTGCGGTGCTGCGCTGCAGCAATCTGCGGCGTGCCGCCAGCAAATATCAGGTATTAGCCGTACTGCCTTGCAATCCATATAGTATCGTCAAGTCGGTGCGTGTTCACATCCCTTCTATGCCATGCAACCCCGCATACTAAATGGTTTGCAGCCATCTAGGCCATTAAAGCATGCCTAAAGGCAGCATGTGCGGTGCAGCGCTGCAGCAATCTGCGGCGTGCCGCCAACAAACATCAGGTATTAGCGGTGCTGCCTTGCAATCCGCATAGTATCGTCAAATGAAGCCGGTGCGTGTTCATATCCCTTCTATGCCATGCAACCCCGCATCCTAAATGGTTTGCAGCCATCTAGGCCATTAAGGCATGCCTAAAGGCAGCATCTGCGGTGCTGCGCTGCAGCAATCTGCGGCGTGCCGCCAGCAAATATCAGGTATTAGCCGTACTGCCTTGCAATCCGTATAGTATCGTCAAGTCGGTGCTTGTTCACATCCCTTGTATGCCATGCAACCCCGCATACTAAATGGTTTGCAGCCATCTAGGCCATTAAAGCATGCCTAAAAGCAGCATGTGCGGTGCAGCGCTGCAGCAATATGCGGCATGCCGCGAGCAAACATCAGGTATTGGCGGTACTGCCTCGCAGTTTGTATGGTATTGTAAAGCATATGCGCAATCAATTCCCTTTTTTGTCATATAAATCCGCATACTGAAAGGTTGGCAGCCATTTATTAGGCCGTTATAGCCCGCCTAAAGGCAGCAATCTACGGTGCAGCGCTGAAGCAATCAATTTGTGAAAGTCGACTGGCATCCCGCAGATGTTCAAGCAAGCATGGATCTATCGTCTTCATCCACAAGGTCAGCTTTCTCCGCCTCCGGAAGATTGCACAGTCACGATTGCCCAAAGATTGTACCGACTGGCCCGCGAAGCTCATGAGATTCCCCTTCGAGTTCTTCCCTTTCACCACAAAGTCTACCCGCTTCATGGTGGGCAACTTGGCGCAAACTGTGAGGCGCTTGGCTTCTCCGACACAGCCGCGAACAAGATTGCGTCGGCTCTCGACATGGTGCCGACCAAAGTGTTCTCTCACACAGCTGCAAGTTAGTGAAGTTCGGAAGCTGTGGGTGCGTGTGCTCCCTGACCACGTCAACGAGCACGCGCGCGTACGCCGACCGCAAGCGCGCACTCCAAGACTCCAATAGCATCCAGGGAGCCTGGCCGGTGGCATCTTGGCAACATGCCGTGGAGTCCGTCCTCATCTTCGTGGAGTGCCAAAGCAAGGCAGTGAAACACTGCGGCCACTCGATTCGCAGCGTGCGCGAATGGCACAACGACAACGAGTTGCGGCGCGGCATTCAACACATCAAGAACCAACGCTACACGAAGTCTACCAACACATGCCCGCCCTGCCGAGCCGGCTCTCTACCCCCCACCGTCTCGGTCGACGACCGCTACTACCAGGTCGTAGCGGCGCCGCGTCAAGCTGGCGGGTCCTCCAAGCCCGCATGTCAACCACCGCCAGCGGGATCCGGCGGAGATGGCTCCCAAAACGGCGCTGCATCAGGTCTCTTGGAGCTTCGAGCAGCTCCGCCCCTCCCCCGAGCAGGCTTGGTCCCTCGGAGACTGCCAAACCGCCGACTAAGCCTCAGTCTTCGAGTGCGACAAAGCGCCCGCACGGTGCGTTGAGCACGGGAGGCAAGAGCACCTTTTCGCTCATTAAGCTGCGTGGGAAGCATTTCAAGAAGCGCGGGCCGGGTCCTCCTTTTAAGATGGCGAAAGAGTTGGAGGACGACGACCCCTTCCATGCGCCTAAGCCGAAACGCGAAGCCACATCAAGCCGCCAGGCGCCTTCGAATGCCGCTGGTAGGAGTCGCAGGGCCACATCTTCCCGTGGCGGTGCCCCATCTCCGCCTCGCTCCCCGACCCGCATCTCCGCCTAAGGAGCCCTCATCTCGGGACGTGAAGCCCGCACCGCCGCCTGCGGCGAGATCTCGCCCCAACGCCGCGTCGCTGCCAGCAGAGTTCAGAGGTCGCATCTCGTTGCGACGAACCCAATCTCTGAGGTCGGCGATAGACTCGTAGGCCCGGGGCCCTTTCTCTGCGCGAGTGGGGCTATTTTTCCGGGCTTTAAACGCCAGTCGCCACGCCCTCGCGTCCGCAATCTTCCTAGGTGAGGCGGATAGTACTTTACGCAACTGAAGGCGCGAAGAGGAAACGCCGAATTTTCATTTTAATACTCTCGTATAGTATTGCATTGCACCTGAAACGTGCCCAAAAAGTGGGTACATATCCCAGCCTAAACGATCACCTAGGGGCACATGTTTGAGTCCGTTCCAGGAATAGGACCGTTTTGACTCAAAAATGTCCCATGTACCCGTGCGTCATCACCATGCTCCTAGATGGAGAAGACCCCGTCGCCGGGCCGACGTTCGAATCGATGCAAGCGGACATGCTGCATGCCCGGTCTACATTGTTGTTGTTCGAGCTCACATCGTCGTTGGCCCAATTGACGGCTCGTGAACGTAGTGTCAAGGGAGATGGAGCACATGGTTCTGGCTCGGGGCAGCGCGTCGCGGGACAGCCGGCATGCAGCGGGAGGGGCGTAGTGCGCCCCGACTTCCTAGAGCTAGCCCATGCAGAGCGGCCGTGTCGGAGCGAAATCCGCGAGGGACGAGAACGACTACCGATGACGAGACCGATGCGATGAATCTCGCGGGTGTCGAATCGCCGAGCTTGTCGCGCCAGCATAACCAGGTGTGCTCTCCGTGGTGGATCGAATTCTTGTCAATGCATGGCTGAGAGGGGCCCTTGCTCCAGTATATCGCCTTGAAGCTCCAACGCTGGTTGTGCATAACGGAGCTAGCGTTGGCAAACTGTCGGTTTGATAAAAAACAATCATACCACCGGTGTCGAGAGTCCCTCCCCGGTCGACTTTGCCAGCTCCAATTGGCGAGGAACTCACTCTACCTTGCCCCATGGTTCTTTGTCGAATTGGACGACTCGTGCTTCTGCAATAGTCGGCGGCTTTCCCGAAGGGGTTGCGCCGTATTTCGTGTTTGCGATTACGAGTGAGATGTCGGCGGGAGCATTCTTGGCGATCTCATCCCTGCCATCTCGGAAGTCTCCTGAGGGTCATCACGCGAACCAGGGTCATCTAAATTGAAATTGAAATTGAAATTAATTACAACGTCTAGTCTGCTGCATCCGCACGCTCAGACTAAGTAGCTCTTAGGACATGCTATCTCTAACCACAGTGGGGAACACGAAGTGTTATCACAGTTCAAGCTACCGGCCATCCTCCAATGTTTCCTAGCCCCTCCTCCTTCCAGTGGGCTATAGCTAAGACAGCAGCGCCCCCCTGCTGTCCCTACTTAAGTCAGGCCTATCCCATCCAGAGCTCAGCAGGCAAGCTTAGGCAGCCGAAGCGTCCCGCCTGCACCTACCAAGGTTAGACGGGGGAAGGGGGCTGCCCGGAAAAGCTATGTGGTGCTCAGTATTTATCCACCGCTGAGCCGGCTAGTATGATTGGTGGGGGGCTGCGATTCCCTCCAACATGGAATTGGGTGAGTGTTGCTTCTTGTGGTGGTGGGAATCAGACTGTGTGCTCGGGGTGTGTGGTGAGTTCCGGGTGTGTGTTGGTGTGTGAGCTGCACCGGGCACAGGGTTAGTGGTGGGCGGTGTTCATGAGTCAGCTGGCTTGGTTGTCGCTGCATGGCTGGCTCAGCAGCTTATTGGTGTGAGCTGCTGGACGGTTGGTCTGCATCGTCGTCTGTTTCCCATTCGCTGTCTGAGCCGCGTGTGCCAGAGAGGCGTGGCTAGCTTCTGCTGCGGTTGCGGGTGGCGCCGTCTGAGCGGCTGCGGCCCCTGGGCTGCTTCTTCTTAAGTTTAACTGCTGTGGCTGTCTTGCCCTTGCCTGCTGGGGTGGGCTGGCTGGGGTGGCGCTCCAGTTGGATGGAGAGGCGCTGTGGGTTGAGCAGCTTGTGTGTCTCCGCTGCGTGGCTGGCCAGTTCTGCTGATATTGCGGGTTGGCTGGCTGGGGAGGACTATGCGAGCAGCTCCTTGGTTGCGGTGGTGAGGTGTTGAAGTTCAGCCAGTCTTTCTGTGGTGCCGCTGGGTGTGCCCTCTCTGAACGTGCGGGGTGTTGTTGAGCGCTGGGGGGAATCAAGGGATATGACTGCCGCGACTGGTGTCTCCGCTGCCTCACCCTGGGTGGTGCCCACCTCGATGGCGCTGTCCATCTCCTCGTAGTTGAGGTCCAGCTCCTCCTCGTCGTCTGCATGTGCTCCAGTCGTGGCAGTGGCCGCTGGGGCTGTGGCTGTAGGCGCAGGGGCTGGGGGGCTGCTCCGGGGGCTCGCTCCGTTGCAGCTCCTCGCTTATCGATGGCTGCCACTGCGTCCGCAACCGCTCCGCGCCTCGGTGGGACGTGCTCAAACCCTGGGGGGGGGGGGGGGGCGGGGGGGAGCGTCGCGGACCAGGGGTGCGGTCTGGGCTGCTGGGGTCGCTGGAAGAGGTAGTGCGATTGGGCCTGCCGGTGGCGGGGCTCGTGATGTGTCGGCAGGGCGCCTCTCGGCTGGTGCCGGAGCTGGCGCGGCCTTGATCTTCCCGCACGCTGTCGACACTGTCTTGCGCCACTGCTCAGTTCTGTCGGTGCTGCGGGTTCCACCAATGATGCTGTAGTGGTGGGCGGTCAGCTGCAGGGTGAGGTTGTAGATTGGGCGTCCGGTGGCTCGTAGGGCGAGGGACGCTGGGGCGGTCTTCCGGGCCTTCTTACGCATGCCTATCGCATCGCGTCGGATCTAGTTGTGGCCAGTGTTGCCACCCAGTTCTCCCGCCTCGCGGATCGTCTGGCTAAAGGGGTGAATGAGCAGCTCCGAGGGGTCGAACTCGGACTCCGTGAGGTAGATGACGATGGTGCGGAGGCGTATCGCCCGCAGTAGTGCGACAGGTGAGGTGAGGGCCACTGCCTGGCGCAGGGTGTGCGCGAAGTCCTCGTCTTCTTTGCCGAGGGAGATGGCGCAGAGGTTGTCGTCCCCCTCACGCAGCAGTGTCGGCTCGGTGTGGTAGCGGTGCATCTCGACGCAAGCCGTTGTCATGGTGTCTGTCAGCCATTGTGCGTGGTGCAGCTCTGGGGGTGTGTTGGTGCGCTGGCTGATGGTGGCTGCGATGGCCTCCGCTAGCTGCTCCACCATCGGCAGCTCCAGGTTGGCCAGGGGGCCGGTGCAGATCGCCTTGGCCGTCAACGCGCATCGGAAGAACTGTTTGGACAGCGCCGGGGGCAGTACTCCTGGGAGCGGGGTGGTGGGCTGGTCCTCGCGGTCCTCGCTGTGTTCGACTGTGACTTGGATCACTGCTCGGCCGTGCGACTGGTCGCCAAACGGCAGTGCCAGTACCGCGTCGCGGCAAACATCATGTAGTAGACGCGCCGCTTCGGGGTCGAGGAGTTCGAGGCGAACCGAGTCTGCCGAGCGGCGGGCTTTCCATATCTCTCGGACTTCCAGGAGGGCCAGTAGTGTGCGGATCGGGGGGCAGATGTCGGCGTTGTCTGCGTCTGTGTCGGCCTCGTACTCGGCCCAGGCTCTCACTCCGGCGAGTGCCAGGACGTCCGCCGGTGTCGCCGCCGGTTGGTCTGCCGCCGCTTCGCATGGCTGGGGTTTGTCGTATGCTGGGAGAAGGCCCTCCGCCAGGCGCAGCCACATGTCGGCCTCCGTGAGGCCTCTGAACGAAGGGGAGCGAAGCCACACCTGGTGTACCGGGCGTTCGATGTCGTCGAGGTGTGGTGCTCCGAGCAGGTGGGTGGAGCAGCGGCGGCCCTGGCGGTCGAGGATCGATGTGCCTTCTCCTGTCAATTGGGTTTGTAGAACGCTCTCGGTTGTATCTGTGCGGGCCAGTCGCATGATGACTGACCCTGTGGTGGTGGGGAGCCTAGTGCCAATCGGTCCAGCGGTGTCGGCGGCGGCTGGCTTGGGGGGCGGCGGGTCACCACCCTGACGTCTGCTGGTAGGATTTGAACGCCGATTTTGGGGCTGAGGGTGCGGATCATGTTCGTCACAGTCCGGCTGCGCGACTCCTCGTCCATGGCTTGGTGCTGGACCATCAGATCGCCGTACAGTAGGGCCACATGGGGGGCATCGTCCGTACCGGCGGGGAGGCCGGTTAGAAGTAGGTGAGATGGGCGTTGCAGCACGCGTATGTGGCGGCGGGTTGCTGGTGGGAGTTGGGTGCCCGCGAAATGTTTTGCAATGGTGACAGTTCGGATCGCTGGCCGTTGCACTCTGCCGCCTCGGAGTGCGGCCATGAAGGTGCCGACCCCGGCGTCCCGTTGCTTCTCAGGGTTGTCTGTTTCCATGCTGGCTGTTGTGGTGTCCTCCTGGAAGGCCTGATCTTCGTGCCGCTGTGGGCGCAGGCCGTCAGTTGACATGGTGGTGGGTCGTCCGGTCGTCGGTCGATCCGTCGTTTCGCGGGAGGATCACGCTACCAGTAGCAGTAGCTGCGTATTTAGTACATACGCAGTACTTCGCCCGGTGTTAAGGGCCGGCTGGAAAATGAGAAGTCTCAGGGTCATCTACATATTCCACCGAAAGCAATCGGACTGACGAAAAGCATACTATCAATGGAACTTACCGCTGATGATGAAGTTGTACATGATATCGTCGGCACAGCAATGGGCCAGTTGCTTGTAGCCTTTAGGGATAACGGCCGTCCTCTTGCGGCTTGCTTGGGCAAGAAACTCCTGCCACGCTTCCACTGCCGCGATTTGCAATGGGTCGCCGAATTCGCGAGTTTTAATCTTCGAACCCTTCAATTTGGAGACCGGAGAGGTGCTTTTGCATGATTATGCCTTTGGGAAGCTTGCACTCGGGCAGGATTTTGATGAGGACGGTATCATACGAGTTCTTATGCGTGTTATGAGGGTGTATTCGGCCAAGTTGGTACGTACTTTATTGGCCTCAGTAGTTCTTGAAAGCCGAACACAGATGATCGGATCACCCGGGCGAGATAGGGGTCGGATGCGAAGGTTGACAACTTTTTTTGTCATGGGGTGTCGCGTCCACGTGCTCCTCCTTGGTGAGACATGCCTCTACCATGACCTACAATCCCCACAGGTGCGAAGCTATCTCGGTAGTATATGACGGACGATTATTGCGAGGTTCGATGGTGATTCGATCAAGGAAACGAGGACCATTATCAGCAGGCGGGTCGACCGCTACTTGAGGTCCAACAAACTATAACATATTATAGTTCACTAGTTGCTCAAAACGGTAAGGCCAACGAGTATCATTCCCCAGCTAGTAAAAAATCTCTCGAGACTTTTACAGAAAGCAACCCGTTTCCATCGATAGTCACACCGTCGAAAAGTTTCAGGTCAGCCGGATTCATCATGATCCCGGTTTCAGTTTGCAGCATGCCCACTGCGAGCTTGTGAACTAACATGTCGATAAGTGTCGAGGGTCTTCAGGGCAAAAAGCAGTTTTATTAAGATTCAGTTCAATGGTCATCATAATATCATGATCAACACCAGCTCCAATGCATGAAGTAACAATCATAGATGTTGTGACACCGATGTCGAAGGGTAGTTTCCAATCTGCGTCCCCGCTCACGAGCCGCCAGCTGTGTTCGCGAAAACTTGCGCCTCATAACGTCACTCATTCTACGACAAAGGAGGAGTATACTTACAGTGGAAGACTTGAAGAATATGGAGCGACACTTGCTCCGAAACCAGTGCGACAGTCTCAACCGCTTAGAGACCGTGGGGAACAAAATAAGGTGGTATGCAGTGGTGGTGCAAAGGCAAGAGGCTAGAGTGTTTTGACGATGTGTTTTGATTTGTTGCAAGGTTGTCACCACCCGCTGCTATATATACTATTGTAGGTGCTATGTGCGTCGGCACTAGTCATCAGACTATGCCGACATATAGCAGCACGTTCATTGCAAAGAGCGTCACCGTGGAGAGAAGGCCTAACGTCAGCCTTGTCATTGTATGGCATTATATGATATATCTGGGACTGTTGGCAAGTACCGAGCAGACATACATACATGAAATAATACTGGCTGATAATTATCAGCAGCCTCGGGTACTATTGGATATACTGAGGATTGGATCCAGGGTTTTATGTTTTTTGCAGATAAGGAAACGACATTATGACGAGGGCGTTGTAATGCCGAGCGCAGTCGCGCGCAAAAGCTTTGAATGGTACCTCAGTACGCCGCTGTTACCCTGCTTGCCTACTGCTAGGGTCCAACGCTATGACCTAACCCAGTCCCGCATGGCTGTGCGCCGTCAAGACGAGCCGAAGGGAACACGCCATGTTGACAGCAATGATACTGTCAGTGTTATACACTTGACAATGTAGCTATGGTATGCGTATTAGTACATTAGCACATATCTGAGTGGTACGAGCACCGCGCTACGCACGCGCCGTGGGCACCGCATCGCGCCAGCCATATAGGCGTTCGGCGCTCCGGGCATGCTCACTTCTCTATAGCCAGACATTCTCCCGGCTATGGGCTTCCGCCTCCCAACCCAACGTGCGACATGGACAAGCACGTCCGTTGCGGGGAGGTTGTACATGACACGCCCACCGGGGAGGATGCCGAATGGTGGCCAAATGTGCGCAAGTGCGGGACGCCCTCACCGAGTCACCGATCACAACGACGACTCCCCGACCGGACTGCCACCAACACCTAGTGATGAACGCGAACGGACTTCATGATGAACGCATATCACGGTCGACACGGATGGAGTGAGGGCGAGGGGCGGGTCACCCGTATTGAGGGTAGTGACCGCGGAGTGCGCAACGACATGGCGCGGTTGGGGACCGCGGGCGGGCCAAGCGACGGGTTTAATACCTGTCGGGACGCCATTATGGAAATCGGACCCTCTGGGAAGAGAACCGTCTGGAGAGGGGGACACATGGTAGCGCGTATGTGTATTCACACTGACTATCTGGTGCAGGTGTTTGCGGTGCCCACACCGTGCCCACGATACAGCGGGTACCCTCTAGGGAGGGAACCATTTATTGGAGACCCTCAGGATAGGGGACACCGTGTAGCGTGCAAGTATATTCACATTGAATGTCTAGTGCAGATGTCTGCAGTGCGAGGTATAAGCGTCATGTTTGCGGTCATGGATGCTTCCGAGGTCCCGGGACTGCGTTCGACCACTGCTTGGCCTTGTATATTCAAAAGCACCCGACGAAATCAGGTACGACAACGGGTGAGCACCAAATGAATTGTCACCACTTCGTTGTTGTTGCGTGCCGCTTTATTCACTCATACTAGGCGCACATGTGCCGGCCCGTCCCGAAGGTGTACTATACTGCACAACTACGCCTTATTACGAGAGGCGGAGTTAGTTCATGAGGACCGAGCTCTACATCGACGAGTTCGGCGAGTTCCGCGAAGAACCATGTCGATTGCAGTTGCAATCACTACAACATCGCGGAGCTCAAGAGTCGGGCGTGCAACTTCTCGTTGGCGGAGCATCCCTATCGCCGGTCCCTGTCGCAGATCGCCAAATTGTTCGCGCGTATGGATCAAATGTCTGTTCTGTTCTTGCTGCGGTTTAAGCTGGCGTGCATGAACTATTACCAACGGGAGCAGACCCGCAACACCGGGCGTGCGTTTTGGCATCCGGCTGCGAGGCATCAGGTCGTGCAGCGTGACGATTCATCCACCAGCGACCAGTCCGAGTGATACATGGACAACATGTGGGACTCATCGTTGCATAATGCGGTACTCAGAATTGGTGCTGGATTTAATTCATGAGAAGGGGGAGAGCCGCAGTCCTTATTGGCTTATTATAGGTTGTGAATGTAATGCATATGGACATAGCTTGAAAGGTGGGCCCGATGCTGTGGGATACATCGTTGCATATAATGATATAATGTATACAATGTGGGGCTGTTGATATAATGTGGTACTCATTGTCCGCTGCATGTACTTCATACGGTGCCTAGCTCACAGGTGGAAATGTAATACATATCATTAATTATTACACCCCCCTCGCGGTGCTCCCGTGCCGTCGCGGCGCCCCCGCGTCATTGCGGCGCCTAGTTCGCGGATCGCGGCGAACTTGCGGTTGGATAAATTGACGGTCAATATATCGTGCTGAAATATCCACACCCCCCTCCAAGTTGTGGGGTATGTTAATATATCCATAGGCCCCCTCCGGGAGAGGACCCTCCTGAGAGGGGGCCCTTCTCGGAGGGCCCCCTTCTAGGAGGGTTCCAAGGGGGAGGGCCACCCGCCGCATGGTACCAAGAACTCATCCGGTCGAGGTGCGGCATGTTGGAGCGTGTTACCCCCATCCATTACATGCTTCCTCATGTGCGCGGCCCATCGAGGCGCTTTGCGGTGCCTCCGATATAACTCATCATGCCGCGCGTGCAAATACACCATTCCAAAAATAAAAGGCGGAGGCCCATGCAAATATTATGACCACTTCACATCGACGACGGCTCCAATTTCAGTCGTGTACATCGCTACAAAGTCTCCATAATGTATGCGAGGAAGAAAGTGGGAGCGCGGCTGCAAAGCCGTGATATTAGTTGTGTGTTATTTGCCGTGGGCTTATTTGTTGTAGCGTGGCGCATAGCGGGATATCGGATGCAAATATTAAACCGCCAAAGGCACATGCAAATTACCAGTTCACATCGACGACGGCCCCAATTTCAGTCGTTTACATCGCTACACCCTCTCCATAATATATTCCAACAAAGGAGAAGAGTGCGGATGCAAAGCCGTGATGTTAGTAGTGTGTTATTTAGCGGGATTTTTGTTGTCGGGCGGGAATAGTTGATAGCGGGTGCATAACCGGCTAAGGCACATGCAAATGACTTCTTCACATCGACGACGGCTCCAATAATGTCCGTAGTGTACATCGCTACACAGTCTTTATGATATATGCCAACACGGGAGGGGGTGTGCGGCTGCAAAGCCGTGATATAACTTGTGTGTCATTTAGCGTGGGTTTTGTTGTAACGCGGGCATATCGGAATAGCGTGTGGACACCGGCAAAGGCACTACATGCAAATGACCACTTCACATCGACGACGGCTCCGATTACAATAGCGTAAAGCGTCACACCCTCTATACAATATATGCAACCATGTGAGGGGAGTGCGGTTGCAAAGCCGTGATATTAGTAGTGTGCTACTTAGCATGGGCTTTGTTGTTGCGCGGGCATAGCGGGACATAGCGGGTGAATACCGCAGAGACGGAACATGTATACATTGACCACTTATCATTGGTAACGGCTCCAATTTTAGTAGTTTAAAGCGCTACACCCTCTCCATTATATATGCTAGCAAGTGAGTTGGATTTTGGTTTCAAAGCCGAGCTAGTAGTTGTGTGTTGCCAAGCGTGGGCTTTGTTGTTACGCAGGAATAGCGGGATAGCGGGTGCTAATAAATACATCACACAAATAATAGCACAACTTTGCAACCACAATCTCATTCACTTGCTGGCATATGATAATATGGAGAGGATGTAGCGCTTCACACCATCACTGCAATTAGAGCCGTCGTCGTTGTGAAGTGGTCACTTGCATGTGCCTTCACCGGCACGCACCCGTTATTCAACTATACCCAGGCTACAACAAAGCGCACGGCAAATAACACACCACAAATACCATGGCTTTTGCACCGCACTCACACTCACTTCCTAACATATATCATGAAACGCGTGTGGCGCATTACAATATTGTAATTGGAGCCGTCCTCGATATGAAGTGGTCATTTGTATGTGCCTTCTCCGCGGTATGCACCCGCTATCGTCCCGCTATGCCCGCTTACCAACAAAGCCCACGCTAAGTAGCACACTACTAATATCACTACTTTGCAGCCGCACTCCCCTCACTTGCTTGCGCATATTATGTAGAGAGCATAGCGCTTAAAGCTATTGCTATAATCGGAGCTGTCGTCGATATGACAGAAGTGGTCATTTGCATGGAGTGCCGTTGCCGGTATATATGCACACGCTATTCCGATATGCACGCGTTACAACAAAACCCACGCTAATACAGAACACACAAGTAATATCACGGCTTTGCAAGCCGCACTCCCCCTCCCGTATTGGCGTATATCATGGAGATTGTGCAGCGATGCACACTACTGGCATTGGAGCCGTCGTCGATGTGAAATGGTCAGTTGTATCTGCGTTTGCCGTTATGCACCCGCTATCCGCTACGCCCAACAACAATTCTCACGCTAAATAACACAGTACTATTATCACAGCTTTGCACCCGCACTGCCCCTCCCTTGTCGGCATATATTATGGAGAGGGTGTAGCAACAGTAATTTAACCTATTTTGCACCGTGGAATTCATTTTGCACCGTAGGGTTTGTTTATACCCTAGTTCCCGGGTCTACTATCAGTACTTAAGACTCACTGATGATGTAGCTTGGGTTTGTAGACCTTGGGTGCAGTGCAGCATTCATCAGCGTGCGGGCCAGCCGCGACGCATATCCAATGTTGGTTTTGGAGCATTTTGTCCAAAATGGGACAAGATGAGGCCATGAAATCAATATTTATTATGATTATTACATCCAGCGGCTAGCTAGCCACAAGACGTTGCTGATAGTTTATTCGTTGAGCATCCCCAACTCAAGCAAGTCCTTCTTCGTGGCTGCGTTAAACTTGACGGCTCCGCCGGGTTTGCGTTGCGCTGGGGTGGTTGACATGACGTGGACGCAGTTGTTTCGTGGCTGGCTGATTTGCCACCAAGTTTGCGCATATGTCTTCACGACTTGGACGCTTTTACCGTACCACTTCTTTCTGACCATGGTGCCGTCCTCGTTGAACACCTCTCGACTTCCCGACGCGTCGTGGATGGCCTTCGCGTACGATAGGGGGACGGCTTCAACAAGCTTCCAAGGAAGCGTCAGGCACTTCTCCCAGCTTGTGTCAACTGGCTTCTTCCCTCCTTTTGTCTGCGCGTACAACCATAGGGGCATGAGGGGTTTGCCCTTTGCATCGGCATGGAAGGGCTCGTATACGGCCACGGTCAACGTGTCTTTGGTAGTCTCGCGCGACTTCACAAGCCCGATGACGAATCTCGGCTCCCAATCACCAAGAGTTTCAGGACACTTGCTTGTCTTCCTCATGCACCTAATGATGGCCAAGACCGCGAGCTATGTCCCGAGCGAGACGCCACGCCATTTTTGTCCCAGTTGGGACAAAATAACAAGCAAGGTAGATGAACCAAATTGTTTTGTCCCGTAAAGGACAAAAATGACAAACAATGGGACTCACATCGGAGACGTCGATGACAACGAGGTTCGAGCCCTTTGCATCGCTGGGCGATGTGTTGTCATGAAGCCTCTCCTTGGCGCCGGCGTGAACTCCCCGGAAGGCGCTGTCATCTTGAAGCACTTGAGCACGAACCTCGGCTTCAACGCGAGCGGCTTTGGCATTGTTGAGGTCTGCGTTGGTAGCCATCGTGTGACGTGCCTCAGCAAGCGCGGTCTGCCCGTGCTCGCGCAAGAAGTCGTCAACTTCCTCTTTCCGTTGCGGCCAAAACCCGGAGAAAGCTGCCGAAGGAGCAGTTTGCATCTCATCCAAGTCGTCGAGCAGATTCTTCCAACTCTCGCGCTCGACTGGGGAGAAGTGCCACTGGACCGCCAGGTCCGTGATGTACGACCTGACCTTCTTGAAATCATCCAAGTACCTCCGGACCTTCACCGCGTCGGGCTTCTTTTTGTCGCAGAGAGCGTACAAAAGGGGCCGGCCCGCACGAATCTCGGGGGTCCCAGTTGGCGCGCTCTTCAAGATCTGCACGGGCCCAGAAAGCGGTGTGTTGGACCATAAGGCGGTGCGCAACGAGCCGCCAGACGCGGCGGCGTCGTCACGGGTGAACTCGAATTTGTGCGGCTTACTAATGTCCTGAATGTGGTCTTGGAAATGGGGCCTTAACCACTCAGAGAAGTCGAGGGAGAATGAGAGCTCAGCAATCTCCGGAGTGGGCGAGAATGCCTTCGCCACCAAGTCAAGAAAGGCCTCGATTGTGTAGGCGGAGCTGCGAGATAGCGCAAGACTGATGCGGCTGAAGATATGGTCAACCCGTTCGTGAGTGTGCCCGACAGGCAAGAAGACCAAATGAATGACGTCGCAGATGCCGATAGACACAAGCCAATTGCAGACGGCCGCCACGTTCCTATTCTTGTTCTCCCTGACGGTGTTGTCCATCTGGATTCTGATGTACGGAATCTTTCTACCACGGTGTTGAATTTCCTGCATCGCAGACCAGATTTCATCAGTCCATGGCTACCGGACAACCACGGCGAACCTATCGGGAGGCTAACGAGCTCACCTTCATGATCGTGATCCATATTAGAGTGCACGTCGTGGACGAATCGTGGGGGATGGTGTTGGTGTAGTAGTAGATGTCGTCCGGGCGGTATCCGTCGTACTTCACACATGTGAGGTGGTACTTGAGGGGCATGTCGGGCTTCACAGTCTTGGGGATGCGAACCCAGTGAGGCAGCAAGGTCTTCGCGGAGTCCATGCTATCAATTTCGAAGAAGAAGAAGTTTCCATGGCCAAGGCGCGACTGGAAGACGGCGTTGTTCATATCCCTTCGTTCCTGGCGCACTCTCTCGAGGTGTACCTTATGCTCAGCTCTGACTTGACGCTTCACAAGCTGCTGATGTTGACGGTGCACTTGACGTTCCTCTGGCGTCTTGTCCTTTGTGCAAATCTCGCGAGCTTTGTCTCTGAGTGCTTTGCCCGCCGCGCATATGGGACAGTGGCTGAATCGCTTCACCTTCGGCGTGGTGACATCCGGGAAGTCTTCCTTCCAAGTCCGGCGGAAAGTGTCGAACGACGCGAGCTTCACTTCGCTCTCGGTAGACAAATCTACAAAAGGGCAGGGGCATGATAGGTCGGTATAGAAATAAGGTCTCATAATGCGAGACAGAAAAGTTCGGTCTAAAGTGGGTCGAAATAATTATATCGATAGTGGGTGAATAATTATGTAATCAGCAGGGCGAAACAATTTGTCATCAGTGTGACGAAACGGTATGTCAGTAGTGGGACAAAACCGTCTCACCAGTGTAACAAAACGTTATCTCTGCAGTGGGACGATATCGGCTAATTATGTGGGACAAATGGTTTTGTGGTCGGTGGGACGAAACGGTATGCCACAAGCGGTGCGAAACGTTCTGTCATCAGTGGGACGAAATCGGTCCGGCATCAGTGGGACTAAACGTTCTGGCGATAACGGGACAAAACGGTTTGTCAACCGAGGGATGAAACGGTTTGTCATAAGCGGGACAAAACGATCTGCCGTCAGTGGGACGAAACGGTTTGTCATCAGCGGGACAAAACGGTATGTCATCAGCGGGACAAAACGGTCCATCATCAGTGGGACGAAACGGTTTGTCATCAGCGGGACAAAACGGTCTGTAACTAGCGGGGCAAAACGGTTTGTCATCAGTGGGACGAAACGGTTTGTCATCAGCGGTGCGAAACGTTCTGTCATCAGTGGGACGAAACGGTCTGTCATCAGTGGGGCTAAACGTTTTGGCGATAGCGGGACGAAACGGTTTGTCATCAGTGGGACGATACGGTTTGTCATCAGTGGGACGAAACGGTTTGTCATCAGCGCGACAAAACGGTATGTCATCAGCGGGACAAAACGGTTTGTCCTCAGTGGGACGAAACGGTCTGTCATCAGCGGGACGAAACGGCATGTCATCAGCGGGACAAGACGGTCTGTCATCAGTGGGACAAAATGGGCCTCACCACGGAGAATGGCGTTGTCGTCCTCGGCCCACGACTTGTAGTAGTAGTAGACGCAAATCTTGGTCATCCAGTGAGGTAGGTGCTTCTTGAAGGTCTCGCTGTTGCCGTCATGAAAAGGCATGATCTCGACGTGACCGAGGTCATCTGAGAAGAAGTGCTCGAGAAACATGCGCACATGCTCCCTCGGTCCGGTTGGTCTGCTCTCGTATTGCTTGCGATGCCCGATGTACGTGGGTTCGTTATCCACCACCGACCGCTGGATCACGAGACGCCTGTGTTTCGAGACATGATGCAAGGCCTCCCACGCACGCCCACACGTGTAGATGGGGCCTCGATGATCGAAAGAGCGCAAGTAGCCACCGTGATCAAACATGTAATCGAACTTGTCGGATGCCGACTCGTAGCCACCCCTGGGAACCTGAGCGAGCCGGTCAAAGGAGCGGTTCTGATTGCCAGAGTATACGGTCAACGCACGGTCCAACACGGCATCAACGAGGGCCTCTCCGCACTGTGTGTATAGCTTGTGCACGCACTTGCGCGAACAGCATGGCGACTGCTCGCTAGCCTCCTTGGCGAGCATGAGGCGGATACAGTCGCGAGAGGTGCGCTTGCTGATCAGAGACGAGACCTTGCCATTATCGCTTTCGGCGACCTCATCGGAGCCCTTGCCCCACGTGTTCTTCCTTTTCTCAGGCTCCTTACGATCACTCGCACGCGCTTCGCAATCACACGAGTACCCGCTGCGGCACGAACACGGCGGTAATGTAACTGTAGTGTCCGACGCGCCCGATCCTGGAGAAGAGGCCATGCTTTCGACCGCCGCCATGCTCCAGCGTGGTGCGAGTGGGGGGGGGGGGGGGGGGGGGGGGGGGGGGGGGGGGGGTGAAGGACTGTGATCTGTGGTGAGGAAGACTGACGGCCGATGACCGTTCTCGGACGGGCCGTTGACCGGGGTGCATAATATCCAGCTACGGGTCAAAATAATTGAACCTGATGACTCAAATACCGTATTATTTCGTGTTTCTTTCGTATGTCGGTAATAGTTATATACTAGTAAGTACACCCGAATCCAATCCAAGGAATATACCATCCCATGAAGGAATATTATTGGCACGCCACTGTACTCTCGTACCGTTATGACTCTCGAGTAGGGAATATTTTATCTTCCAATAATAGTAATATATGGTCGCAGTAGTTTGCCTTGTATATTCGTCGCGGTGCAAAATACATGGACCAGATGACGACGACGAGGTACACTATAGTGTGCGCACGCGCGCCGTTGGTCCAGCAGGGGTCAGAGCGGCGGCAGACAGAAACCACGTCATTTCCACCTCTCCCTCACCGCTTCCCACCAAGAAACCCGCTCATCTACCGCGTCAACCTGCCTACCGCCAGAATGGCGCCGAAGAAGAACGAGACTGCCAAGGACAGGGAAGACAAGGACGACGCCACCCCAGGTGAGTTGCGCGCGCGTACAGTAGCTGCTTGTCTGCTCGACACGTGATGCGGCCAGAGCTAGCGAGTTCGGTTAGGGTTCCCTGTAGAAACGGTGTAATCTAGGACCGCTCGAGGTGTAGGCAGACGAGTGGGATTAGAAACCATAACGAGACGAGCGCGCGGCATCATGGTCCTGCAGGGTAGTATTACGTCCCGTCGAGGCAGCTGCGGCAAGTTCAGAAGGATGCTAATTGGTGGTGGGAGGGGGGTGGGGGTGGTGAGCGGCCAGGTGGACCCTGTGCCTGTACTCCGCCGTAAGGAGTGGTATAATGTTAGTGTGAAGCGCAGTACTTAAAGACATAACATTATCAAACCGCAGTACATAATGTATTGGAAATAGTTCTGTCATCAGTGGGACGAAACGGTTTGTCATCAGTGGGACGAAACGGTTTGTCATCAGTGGGACGAAACGGTTTGTCATCAGTGGGACGAAACGGTTTGTCATCAGTGGGACGAAACGGTCTGTCATCAATGGGACGAAACGGTCTGTCATCAGGGGGACGAAATCGGTCTGTCATCAGTGGGACGAAACGGTATGTCATCAGTGGGACGAAACGTTATGTCATCGTGGGACGAAACAGTCTGTCATCAGTGGGACGAAACGGTCTGTCATCAGTGGGACGAAACGGTCTGTCATCAGTGGCTGGGACGAAACGGTTTGTCATCAGTGGGACGATAGGGTCTGACAGAATATGATATTTAAAGGTCGAAGGTCCAAGCGGACATCAAAACCAACCGAGAAAGCAAAAGAATTCGATGCGCTCGGAGCGCTAGTCGGGAGAAAACACAAGGCGCCATCTTCTGTGCCCGAGCAGCCGGCGGCGAAGAAGAGCCGTGCAGCCTCAGCTTCTGCAGCTAGAGGAGGCGCTGAGGCATCAGGTAACCCCTGGAAACCGAGCCTTTTAGGAGGTAGAGTGCCGGCTTACGGCACGCACTCCCAAGGAGAAAGATTGGCCGCCGCTCTTTTGAGGGCCCGAATCATGAGCGGCCAAGTCCTCTCAGATGCTCAAATGCAGACAGCGCGAAGGCTAATCGATTACGAAAAGCTCATGCAAGCTTACTATCAATCAGGTCCTTGCCTCTCCAATCATATGATTTTTGTGAGTGCACTGTGTCATATTGACATTGTTTTAATTCATGTGTGTTGTCAGGTTCGAAAGGACGCGCACATGAGCCAGTAGCGACTCAAGCTTCAAAGGAATCCAAGGGAAAAGAAAAGGTTTCAGAGACGATTGTGACTCCAGGTAATTGTTACTGAAAGTATCAATCCCTGCCTTCTCACTCACTCCGATTAATTTCTCGTCAGTGAGTAATCTGACGTTCCAACATGTCGTCAATCGGCGCAGGCAACCGCGTCGGAAGCAGCCGGTAAATCGGTGTCCCCAGGTAAGAAAATCACGCTTGGCTTTGATGGTGTATGGCGATACCGTTCAGTAGTTAATCGTGACGCCCACTGCAGGTGTGTTGAGTACTCTCTACTCATTCTTTACAGGTTCCCCTACTCAAGGCTCTTCTTTGTCTAAAGGCCCGCCAAAAGTACCGGAAACAGAGCCGGAGCCTGTGCCCGATCCGGAGCCGGAGCCGGAGCCGGAGCCTGACCTTGAGCCTCAGCCCACTTTGCTGGAGCCAGAGCCAGAGCATGAACCGGAGCCTCAGCCCGAGCTTGAGACTCCAGCGCCGACTACCGGGCAAGCGTCCGGTTCTGGAGCCTCTGGTTCCCGAGCATCTCTTGCCGAAGCTCCGAGAAGAAGGGTTCCTGAATTCCTCAGTATGTGCACGGATGAAGAGGTCTTCGGCACGGAGGAAGAACAGAGGCAACGGGCGGCAGAGAAGCGTAAGCAAGCTCTCGACATCACCGGCCCTCCCGGACCCGAGAGGAAGACAAAGCTGATGACAGCCGCCTCTTACGACGACTTCTTTGACGAGAGGGACGTATCCCAAGAACATGACTCCTACAGCGACTTTACCTCAAGGAGCTTGACTATCCACTGGTTCAAGAACACAAGTGCTGAGGTACATATCTATTTGTACATCGAATTGCACAAGGCGAGCCTGCTGACTGGCAAGGACTTTTTCGATGATCCGAAGGGGCCACTTCCCGCGTGTATCGGAAAGATCAAGGACGTTAAGCAGGACTCGGCCGGAAACTACGGGGTGAGTAAAGCTTGTATGATGTCTCTGAATTCGTGTCAATTTCGTGTATTAATACGTATTAATATTCTTATGCTTGTTATCGCAGATCTCTCTTGAACCTTATCGCTTGACACTGCACAAAGAGTTCATGATCGATGTCAGCTTTGAGAGGTTGCTACTCCACGCGATCGAACCGTCACTCTGCTTCAAGCCGCGGTTCAAGTCTTACTACGCATGGACTTTGGTCGAGCGCAATGTGCTGGCGCAGGCGCTGAGAGGTTTCGCGTCTAGCCAGATTGACATCGATGACTTGGCCAACATTGACAAGGATTTTAAGAACGCGCTTCCATACGTCGACACGTTGGCCGTCCCGCCGGCCTTGAATCGCTTCTACAACACCGGTGCCGTCGACTTGATCTCTTACGGCGACCTCAGAGTCGAGATTGTTGATCCAGAGGTGAAGACATCTCACGGTGGCGACATCGACACGTTATACGCCGACAGAGTCAACCTCGTCGTCGACAAGGATACGGGGCTGCCTCACATTTTCAGCTTCCCATCCGATAAGTTCATCGCTCCGCCGCCGGAATTTGAATTCCGATCCCCAAAGCTGCAAGAATGCAATATGGTGGCGCAAAGCTACAAGGTAAAAGCCTATCGCGACCTGTTGTACCTATCCGGATCAAGTATGTGGACAAATCTAAATCAATACACAATGCAACTTACTGACATCCATTTCTTGCATTTGTTATTCAGAGGAATCCTTCCCTATCCGCCGAGAATTTCTCAGTGTCCTTTCCAGTGGTTGCCAAGAGTATGACCTCAACGCGCAGCGAAGATTATGAGCCCCTCGCTCTGACCATGGGCAACTTCAAGGAGCAAGTCGCAATATTCGAAGGGGGGGAGAAGCCGAGGTTGGCGGATTCAAGTTCCTATCTATGAGCCAGAGATCGACGTAATCATCAAGTTTCTGGTCGCCCAGGGCGCGCGTCAAGCCAACATCGACGGCAGCCACAGACGGGAGGCGAAGCGCATGGTGAAAGAAAACTATCCGGAAATCTACAAAGCCAACAAAGGCATCCACCTCACGTCGGACAAGATGTACATCGGTCTCTCGCCGGAAGTCTGCCGCTACATGTCTATGAAGCTCAACGAGGCGGGTCACACCGTGGTGGGAGACACGTCCATGCATAAACTCCTGGCGAGCGACCCATTCTCCCAAATTATTATTAAGCTGACCGTGGGAGCAAATAGGCGTAAAGTGTGACAAAAGTCGTTAGCCGTCAGCGGGTTAAAATAGGTCTGTCAGTGGGACGAAACGGTATGTCATCAGTGGGACGAAACGGTCTGTCATCAGTGGGACGAAACGGTCTGTCATCAGCGGGACGCACGAAAACGGTTTGTCATCAGTGGGACGAAACGTTATGTCATCAGTGGGACGAAACGGTCTGTCATCAGTGGGACGAAACGGTATGTCAACAGTGGGACGAAACGGTATGTCAACAGTGGGACGAAACGGTCTGTCATCAGTGGGACAAAACGGTCTGTCATCAGCGGGACGAAACGGTCTGTCATCAGTGGGACGAAACGGTTTGTCATCAGTGGGACGAAACGGTCTGTCATCAGTGGGACGAAACGTTCTGTCATCAGTGGGACGAAACGTTCTGTCATCAGTGGGACGAAACGGTTTGTCATCAGTGGGACGAAACCGTATGTCATCAGTGGGACGAAACGGTATGTCAACAGTGGGACGAAACGAAAACCGAGGTACAATCGTTCGGAACTTTGAAATCGGTGCAATTGACAGATAGAACTGCAGCACCTTCGCAGATGTTTCGAGAGATGGTATGCAGATCAGGCTGCAACTCGCCCCGGCTTTAGGGCACTTCCGCAAATCAGAGTCGTGAAGGAGTTCAAGAAGTCTGAAGTTCTTCAAGTTGAACTTGAGAAGATCGGCATCAAAGATGAGAAGAGCAGCGAGTTCTCAAATTTGATTGACCTCTGCTCGCGCCCACAACGGTAAGCTGCGTACATGATGAAAATTCAATCGTGTTGTTAATGCTGCTAGATTCTGACAAATGATTTGCGCAGTGTTTTTGAGCCCCTTGAGCAGATTTCTGAAGCCTACCGGCATGTGGAGCTCGGGGTTCGAGGATGGGACGAAGCCAGAACCAAACTCGGAACCTATTTGTGTACTACCAGCAAGAACTCGATAGAGTCGAGCGTCTCAATTACGGCAGGCAACTCACCCAGAAGGAAGTGAGGAAGGTTTACGAAGCAATTCGGAAGCCTATCAATGCAAATCCTCGATAACAAGAAGTACGGCTTCGGCAAAGACAGAGCTCACTTCCGAGTCGCCCTCATGGAGGTAAGTTGTGACCGACCCCAGTGTCTTAATCACATGGAATACTATCATTCCTTTCTCCGTACTGAAGTTTGTTTTTCGACCCAGGGTGTTGGCTTTGGACACCATGCGCCCTGGCTAGACGAGCCGTCTCTTGCCAAGCAGAGCGACAGCGCGGATCTCCCTGTGGGCCAGATGTACCTGATGGTTGGACTGCTCATCCAAGGCGAGCACAATGTGACCCCTTGCCTCTACGACCTGGTGGATGACATTAAGGATGCCGGCGACAATGGCCCCATGGCTGCTACGCACACCAACGCGGAGTGGCTCGCGATGATTGGGACCTGGAGGTTTCGCGATCTCTTGCGTCGAGCAAGCATCAAGCTCATGAATGCCATTGACACGGCAAAGGGCAGAGAGGCACTCCAACTGCTGACGCCGGACGAACCGGCCAGGAACTGGGGGAAATATCTCTCGGACCACATCATCGAATGGGATGTGGAAGACGATGTGTCGGATGAGCAAGCGGCCGCTCGCCTTGACGCCATCACCACGTTCCGAGCCAAGGTTGATGACCTCGGCCCAACAGGCTTCCCCAGAAAGATCCAGGATGTGTTCAAAGGTGCTCATCGCTCCGGTCCTTTGATGGTCTTGCTGACCCCTCCTGCCAGATGGGGGGACATGAAATCCGCCGATTGTCTCACACCACTACCGGTTCGAGAGCATATCGCGGCCACCAACACCACCATCAGGAGTGAGGCGTATCGCATCAAGAATCAGATGCCGGACTTGGTCATCTCCTTCTTCACAGAGTTTGCTCTTCTGGCATGTGCGCCGGAGCTTATCGCGGTTTCCGCTCCGAATGTTTCTAATGAGCTGTGGATATCGATGAAGGTACCTAACATCTTGTGCAACCACAAATGCTCTTCTGAATTTTCATTGTGAGCTATTAACCCGACTGTTTTCTAATACACACAGGCCGAGGCACTTCCGGTGATGCCCAAGGGCCAAGAGGCCGACAAGGATGATAAGGTCTGGTTGAACACGGAGCTTTGCAAGACTTGCATTGTGGAGGGGGCCTTCAAGGCTCCCGCGACAAAACAAGCCGTCGCGGACGCCATGTCGGCGGTTCGTGCCAGAAAGGCAGCAGTCTTCATTGCCGACGCGCTTTTCGGAGCTGGTTCGCACACATGGGACTCGAAGGATGCTGCGTGGGGTACGGACGACTTAAACGACGCGTTTGCTTTCGCCATACAAGACACCCCTCACAACCCCGGTGCGTAGATGACTGTGCTTTCATTTATCTCATTCCCGATTTTTCCCCGCGCAGGCAGTTGAATATCCTGCCTGGATCTTCTGACGTCCACACTGCTCTCGATGGGTGCCATTTCTTCATTCACCTCTCGGACCAGCAACTTGGATATGCAATCACAGCCGTTCAAAAACAAGCTGAGGACCTCATCTATCACGTCTTGACTTGGGCCAAGGATTGCGGGATGAAGATGGGCAGTTCTCTGCGTCACGACGCTAAGTACTACCTCTACGTCAGGAAGCCCCCGCCAAGCATCATAGCTGACAACATCCGTTTCGATAATCCCCGAAGGTGAGATTTGATCCGTGGAAAATAGCCGGCTTGTATTTATTTACTCGCTAAGCCGGTTGTGCCTTTCCAGGTTCTCTACATCCATCATGTTGGGTCACTTCAAAGACAGTTCGAAATTGAAGGACGAGAACAGACAGACGGTGAACAAGTACCAAAAGCCTATCGCTCTCTTCGCCAAGCACCTTAAGATGGCGGCAACAGACGGGACAACAATTGTCGACGTCACAGCCGGAACCGGGAAAACCGCGGTGCGTGAGGGGCGCAACCCGGGTGAGTGACAATGGGATCAACATAAAAAGTTAACGCCTTGTGCGGTTTGCCACGCCTTTTCCAGGTCGCTGCGGCCTTTTCCGTGTGGTGGGACCATATGCATCCGAGCTACTCGTTCACACACAGGAACTTGAAGACGATCCTCATTAACAACCAGAAGACCTCGCCGGCGTGACCATCGACCGTATCAGCTCGCCACGAGGACGTACCTGGCGTCGGCGGACATGTCCGGCGCGAACATGGACCGCGTGGGGCAGGAGGCGGACGTCGCATGGGGCAACAGCACCTTCGACCGCCACAGCGCGCTCTCCGGCGTGACCATCGACCGCTTCGACCCGCTGCTGCCCGAGCTGCGCCGCGAGGTGCAGAACCCGGAGCACATCGTGCCGTCCGCGTGGGTGCGCGGCGGCCAGGACACGCGCAGCTAGACGCGGACGCTCAGCTTCGTGGGGTCGCAGGGGTTCGCGCAGACGGGAGGCGACGGCTCCCGGCAGAATACGGCGTGGGTCGCGCCGAGGTGAGCCGCCGCCGCCGGCGCCGCCGCCGCCGCCGCGCCGCGCCGGGCCGGGCCGGGCCCGGGAGGCGAGCCGCCGCCGCGCCGCCGCGCCGCCGCCGCCTCCGGCGCGCCTCCCGAGACCCCCGCCCGGCCGCGGACGTGGGCACCGGCGGCGCGCGGGTCACGTGGGCCGCGGCGGCGCCGGGGAGCGTGGTGTACGTGCTCGTCGCCGCGCGCCTGCCCGCCGGCGCGGTCCTGCCCCGCGAGCTGTGGGACGCCAACCCGCGGGCGTCGTCGGCGCCGGCGGAGGCGGGCGGCGTGCGCGTGGAGGGGTTGGAGGCGGGGGTGGACTACTTCGCGTACGCGGTGGCGCTGGCGGGCGGCGCGGCGTCCGAGGTCGCGTCCGCGCGCTTCACGACGCGGCGTGGGAGCGCGGGCTGCGGGACACCGTGCGCTGGTACCTGGACCCCCGCAACGTGGACGGGCGGTGGGAGCCGCGCGAGCTCGCGCGCGCGCTGCGCCCGCACCCCGACGACCGCGACCCCGACGGCGACCGCGACGACGCCCCCGACCGCGACCGCGACGACGCCCCCGACCGCGACCCCGACGACGCCCCCGACCGCGACCCCGACGACGCCCCCGACCGCGACCCCGACGACGCCCCGCCCCCCCGCGCGTAGTTTACGGCGTACGAACGCCCGCGAACCGGCGGACCGATGCGCCCGACCCGACCCGCCCGCCCGCCCGCCCCCCGCCGCCGGCAGCGCCCGCATATAAATAATTGGCGTCGCCGGCCGGGGCCGGCAGCGCAACCCAACCCCCGACCGCTAAAATCCGCGACCTGGTGGCGGACGCGGCCGGCGGGAGGGCGCGCGGGAGGGCTGGCAGGGTGGACGTCGACCGCGTGTACCGCGCGTGGGTCGGGGGCGTCGCCAGCCGGTACAAGGGCCTGCGCGTCCCCAGGGCGGCCGCCATGGACTGGGCGGAGCGCTTCGCCCGGGGCATCGGCGCGGCCTTCGACCGCGAGTGGGTCAGCGACGCCCTGGACGGCAAGAAGGGCGGCAACAAGGGCGGGAGGCGGCGTTGAGCATCGACACTTGCTTGCCGTGACGGTCGATAGCGCCTCCTTTAGGTCGACTCGCCCGCCGGAGCGCAGGGCGGCCTTCAGCACCGAGAACGTCCCCTCGATGGGGTTGAAGTCCGGGGTTGAGGGCGGGATGAACTGCAGATGAAGACCGCGGCGCGCTGCGGCCTGCTTGACGACTGCCGTTTTGTGGAACCTGACGTTGTCTAGAACCGCCACCGCGCCGTCCGGGGTCTCCAAGCCTTCCACGAACGACGCGAACGAGGTGGCGTTGGAACCCCTTGACCACCGTGTGAGCGATGACGCCTCGCTCCTGTACCTCAGGGCTTCCTGTACCGGGAGATGTCCGTCAAGTCGGACGCGTGGGCGTTGGGCGTCATGCTGTTCTCGGAGGCGGCGGCGGCGGCGGGGTCCGCCGTCTAGGGCGAGGGCACAAATTTTTTTCCCCCCGGCGACGCCGGGAGTCCTGGACGACGAGGGAGGTGGTCACGGTCTCGCCGCCGCGGAGGGGGCGGGACGCGGGCGCGCCCGTGCCCGCGTCGAGGTCGATGGCCCGGTCGCTCTCGATCTCGGGGAGCACGGTCACGAAGCGCATGCCGGCGGCTTTCCGGCTGGCTCGGCGCGGGGTGGAACGGCGCGGGGATCCGCGAGCGAAGAGGTAGACGCTGGCGCCGGTGCAGCGTCTACCCTCGACAGGTCCCGGCCCCAGGGCCTGCCGCAGCGCCGCGTGCACCATGTCCGTGTGCAGCGTGGCGCCCACGAACACCATCGCCCGCCAGGCGCCGCCGCCGCCGCCGCCGCCGTCCCCGGCCGCCCCGGCGGCGGCCGCAGCGGCGCGCGCCACGGCGACCGCCTTCTCCTCCGGCGACAGGAACCCGTCCAGGGCCGCCAGCAGCTCGGGCGCGATGCCCGGGAAGTGCTCGAACCGGTCGGGCTTGTCGCGCGGCTGCAGGCTGCAGATCGCCAAGTACGGCGCGATGGGCGCCCGGAACCGGGAGCGCAGCCGGGCGCTGTACGCGACGGCGGAGGGGCGCGAGCGGCTCAAGGCGACCATGCGGCGGTACCGCGGCAACCTGGCGGCTGGGACCGCGAAAATGTAAACAACGTTTACGGGTTTTCAACGGGCTTGCCGCGTAGCAGCATCGTTGAGCGCCCTCGCCGCGGCGCCCCGCCCGGCGAAAACATTTGTTTGTCAAAGACCACAAACCCGATGGAGGGCGCCACGCATTTTCGCCAGGTAGGCGCCACCTGCCACCTGTTCACATGCATCAACATGATGTACAACTCGCCGCTCCAAGCCGCACTGGTAGGGGTGTGGAACAGGATGGGCGTCGACCCCGCGCGCCTGTGCGGGGAGCGGAGCGCCGTGCAGGAGTTCATGGACTCGCTTCACGGCGGGTGGGGGGCGACGATAGACATGGGAGGCTTTGAGGGCGATTCGATGTTCATGCTACTGAGGCGGGCGGCCGAGGAGGGCAAGCTCCAGTACGAGGCGGCGGCGCGGATCGACACATGCTACGCGGTCCGCGCGCGCGCGGATCCGCCAGCACGGGCGGCCCCGCCTGCTCGCTCGTCGGCCCTCCTCTACATGCTCCAGGATCCCGCGACGTCCGAGAGCACCATCCCGGCGTCCGTCCTGTCGTCCCAAGCCCTGGAGATGTTCAGCCTGTTCCAGCGGGGGGACGATGCGCAACATCCGGGGCACATAACCCTGGGGATCGTGGGGACGGGCGGGGTAGTGACTATCATGGACAGCCTGGGCGCCGGCCCCTATGCGGTCCCGGACAGTCCGACCGAAATCCTGGACCGTGTGAGGTGTAGACTAGCGCTCACCGCCGCGACACCCCCGGAGTTCGAGGGCCGTGACGATCTCGCCGAAACGCTGGCCGGCGGGACACCTGTAGCATGCTCGGGGATCCGCGTTGCCCAGCTCCTCCAAGCTGGAGACGGTGTAGGCCACCAGCGCGGTCATGACGGTGTTGGGGCAGTGGTTGTCCAGCGCGGGGCCCAGCGCCTCGCTGGCTTTGAGGCACTCCGCGCGGAGCGCGCGCTCCGTGGACGGGGACAGCCAGGGCAGCGACGCCACGAAGCGCGAGAGCATGTCCGACACCCGGATCCGGGCGGGCCAGGACCGGTGGCTGCAGCCCCGGAACACGCGCCGCGCCACGTCGTCGTGGCCGCACTGCGTCGCGGCGACCATGTTCTTCACGGACCGCCTGGGGACGCGCGCCGCGTCCGCCAGCTCCCGGTAGTCGCGGGGGGCCTCGTGGATCACGCCCGCGTGGTAGATGCACGCGACGCGCACGCCCAGCATGTTGTTGTTCTTGCGCGGCACCCAGAACGGCCGCCTGTACAGCGCCTCGCACACCCGGACGGCCGTCGCCGCGACGAAGTCCGGGACCCCGCACGCCGGCGCCTCCGCGCGGATCCAGTCGGAGTCGCGCCGAAGGGCGATCTGGTCGGGGGACGGCCGGCGCATGGCCCTGTGCGCTCGTACGCCGTGTCGCGCGGCAGGCGGGTCTCGCTCGCGGGGACGCCGAAGGCGACGGCCGGAAATTCAGCAGCCGCCGCGGCGCGGACGGGGACCGGGACGGAGGGCGGGACGGCGCCGGCGAGTCCGCCGGAGAGGGCTCGCCGGCGGCCTCGGGGGCCTCGTGCGCGGACACCGGCGCCTCGCACCACATGTACACGGGCTGCCCCCTGGACAGGGCGGACAGCTTGCGGGCCGCCGTCCCCACGGTGTCGTCCTCCAGGAGCCCGTGCTCCCGCGCGACCACCGGCCGCGCGCCGGGGGCCGCGACGTGCTCCACCCGCATGCCGTCCGCCCGGAGGGGACCTACGGCGCGAGCGAGCGAGCGGGGGCCTCGGGGCCTGGCTGGGCGGCTGGGCGGGCTGGGCGGGCTGGGCGGCTGCGCCGGCGGCAGTCTCGTTTTGTGGTTACCGGCCGAAAAGGGGGGGGGGGGGGGGGGGGCCGCCGCCGCCGCCGCCGAAGGGGGTGCCGGCGCAGGAGGGGTGGACCAAGTTGTTGATGGGGTACCCGGCGCCGCCCGCCGCGGTGGACGGCCCCGTGTGCACGGCGAGGTCCAGCCGCACCTCCCGGTTGTCCGTGCTCAGCGGCCGGTCGAAGTAGTCGACCACGCGCACGGAGACGTGCGACAGGCGCGACAGGGGGGGGTGGAACGCCCGCCCCGCGGGACCCGACGAGCACTCCCGGAACGCGCCGGCCGTCGCCCCCGCCCCCCCCTCCTCCTCGTCGCGCCGGCCGGTCAACATCTCGAATCGCCTGGTGAACTCCGACGACCCCCGCGCGTGGCGCGAGCAGTACTGGACGGCGATGCGGGACCTGTCCGTCGCCCGGCGCGACCTGAACCAGGGGAACCCCGCCGCCGCCGCGGCGATCGAGGCCCTGAAGGGCATCGACGGGCTGCAGCTCCTGCTGGCCGCCGTGCTCGAGAGGCACCCGTGGGCGCGGTTCGAGGAGGCCCTCTTCCGGCTCAACGGGGATCACGAGAAGCGGCGGAGGGACGCGGAGGCGCGGGCGGCCCAGGCGCTGAAGGGCGCCCGCGCCGCCCGCGGCCCCCTGGACGAGCTCGCCGCCCGGAAGGCGAGACGCAAATCGCTGGGATGAAGTCCAGGATGACCTCATGGTTCAAAGAGAAGCCATGGGACGAAACTCAAAGGCTGCGTCCAGATGACTTCGAGAAGTGGCCGGGTCTACCACTTCCAATGACCGAGGGAGAGGAGCGGGCAGAGCGTGCAGCGGCTGAGAAGAGGAGGCAAGAGGCGGCAGAGCGCCGAGGGGATTATGTGATCGAAGATGATGATAAGTAGTGCAATTCCGCAAAATTAGCCGCTCATATGTTTTGTCCCGGCTTTGACAGAGTTTCAGCCCCGGACGGCACAAACTACTTGTAGTGTTATACTCCATTTCCCTTTAGCCATAATGTTCTGCTATACTAGCAGGTATAACCCCCCGCAAAGGTAGTACGACTACGCATCCGCGGAGTCGCTGTACATATTAGTATTGCGGGCGTAAATATTAGTAGTATAAGGCCGAAGACTGTTCTGGAATTCTCTAGAGTTCTCTGACTCAAGCCTGACGTGGCTAACACAGCACGGGTATCCCATGACACCCGGCTAACATAGCACAGGTATGACTATGACCTCGGCGGGTATAAATACCGCCTCGGACAAGTCTACTAGGTAGAATTCAGAGACAGAACTATAACCCAGGAACCCCTGTAACCAGAAGAGATTGGCCATACTTTCTAAATCCTTCCGCTGCAGCCTAAAGGGCCTAAAGAACAGGCTTAAGCTAGAGCCTAACACTTGGTTTCGGAGCTTAGACAGCGGTAAGCGACGTAAAGATGGCTACACCAGGAGAGACGCCACCTGAGGACAGCGGAAGCTTTCCGGTAGCGGCCACTGCCGGTGAAGCACAGCCGATTCCGCTCGAAGGAGGTCAAGAGGGCACGCAACCGACCCTCGCAACCATGATGAGCATGCTTCAACGACTAGCCGACCGAGTCGAGACTATGTCGACGGAGCAAGCGAAGATGCAAGATGTAGCGCAAGCTACGACGGCGGCAACGGCGGAGATTCGCCGCTTGGACGAGTACGTGCGACAAGGCTTTAGTCATTTCGACGACCGAGTGAACCGGAGCCGAGTTGTAGAGCAGCAGATGCGAGACCAACTTCGTTCTGCCCGGACCAGCGACATGCCTGGGCTCATGCCGAGCGATGTGAAACCAGCGAAGATCGAGAAGCTATCGACTACGAATATCGACGAGCTACGGAACTGGTTTCGTCATGCACGGGGTTACCTGAAATATCACAACGTAAACCCGGAGGAACCTCGTAGCGTGTACTGGGCATCTGGCTATTTTCACGGACCCGTATCCAAGTGGTGGTACGCGCAAGTGGCGAGTACGCACGACGAAATTGACGGCGGTTTTACCGGTATTACGCACATGGAGGCGGCACTAATCACCGAATTCTGTGGACGTACACCGGCGAAGCAAGCTCGTATCAATCTGGATCGCGCGACACAGCGGACTACAGTACAAAAGTACGCGAATTATTTCCGCGAGCAACTACTGGAGTTACCTCATCGTCACGAGGAAGATAATGTACATGACTTCCAGCGCGGACTGAAACCCCATATTCGAAAGGAAGTTGCCCTGAAAAACCCTAAGACCCTGGCGGAAGCTGTACAGGCAGCTCTGGCTGTTGAAGCTGCGGAGCGGGAGACAGATGTGCACCGCGAGATCCGTCGCGAGCGCCTGAACACCATGGACGACGATGGCGACGACGACGAGCAGTACTACAGCAGTGCTGAGGGTGAAGCTACAGAACAAGAAGACGACCTGTTGATGGCGCGGCGATTGACCGAGGAGGAGTTTGAGAGATTTCAGAAGGAAGGTCGCTGCTTTATCTGCAGGGCGAAAGGTCATGTTGCGTCCGCGTGCCCGAGCAAGAAGAAGAAGATTTCTGAATATCGACCCAGAAAGACCCGGCCGGGAAACTAAGATTTGAGTCGGCCGCGCGGCGCGCGACAGGGTGAAGGACTGTCCCCTAAAACGGCTCGCGAGACTACAGAAGTACAGCCCTCGTATCCTCGAACGACACTGAGGCCTGATTTCCTCCACAAGGATTTCAGCGACTGGATGGTACATCGCGAATTATTTCACGAGTACACGAAGAAATACGGACCCTGCGACCTGGACGGAGCTTGCGATAATGACGGCCTGAATTCTCAAGTTTCTGGTAGTTTTTGCTGTCCGACGCGCCCATTTCAGGAACATGATCTCGGAGAATATCGGCGTATTTGGCTAAACGCCCCGTATGACCGAATTGAAGAATTTTTGGGCCACTACCTTCGACAGAAGTTATTGCATCCGCATCTACGAGCAATTATTGTGGTTCCAAAATGGTCGCGTAAGCCGTGGTTTCGACTACTTAGAAATTTTCGTCTGGTGGATGAGTTGCCAGCGGAGACTTCTGTGTTTACGTGCCCAACGAACGATGGCATAGAAGGTGCGAGACAAGATGTTGGCCCCACTCGATGGGCGACACAGATCTACGCTGACGATGGCGCCGGCGTACGGTTTCTACCGCAGCACCTGAGAACCCCACCGAAGCCTGAGTGGACGCACTCGAAGGTTCTAGTAACCGATGGAAGACGAGTGCTTCTGACTGTAGAAGACAGCGGACTGATTTGGTTTCCAGAAGGCAAGCGCGGCGACACGGACGCGACGCCGGAGACAACAGCAGTACGACGATTACTCGAGCAAACTGGGTACCGGGTACAGGAGAGCAATCTACGGTACCTCGGCACTCAGCGGACGGGAGACAACCGGTGTCCTGTATACCTGTATCGCGCTCGTCGTAATACTGTACCCTCGAAGACCCCTTTGAACCGTGCACTATGGACAACCTGGAAGAAATTATTGGAGGCACGAAGTACGGGTTATCTGGAGACGGAGACAGTACGCTACCCACTACGGTACGAAAGCTTCGGCGAACAAATTGATGAATATGTCAACCGTAACGTCCGACTACCTGGCGAAGACTCCACATCGCGTTTGTGCAACGTATCTTCACCGAGTGGTACCCGACTGCTGACTATTACTGGCGAATTGCGAGGACGACACTGTAAAATACTGGTGGACTCTGGTGCAACCGAAAATTTTGCGAGTACCGAATGGGTACAATTGCATCAGTGCCCTACAGTATCCGGAGGAAAACACCGTATAAAACTGGCGAACGGCAGTATGAGTACCAGTACCAAACGGCTGAGGAGCGAAGTACTTACCGTAGGAGCTTTCGACTATAAATTGGACGCTATAGTTACAGACCTGGAGAAATTCGACATTATTCTCGGACAACCTTGGCTGGAAACAGTTAATCCTGACATTGACTGGACTGCTAAAATTATCAAACACCGGAAGACTGGACAACACATTGCTACAGCGGAACAGTATACAGTACCTACGACGGTTTACCATCTGGACGCGGCTAAGATGGCGAAGGAGCTGAGGAAGAGTCGCGGCGAGGAACTGTTTGCTGTTGCGGTACGCGAGGTGTTCGATGCGGTAGCTGAGCTGCGCACGGACCAGTTGACCGAGTGGACCGAGGAGCTCAAGGAGTCCCTTATGGAGTGTGCAGACATCATCGCGGAGCCTACTGACCTGCCACCGGAGCGCGAGTTCGACTTTGAGATCAACCTGGAGAGTGATGAGCCCCCCAAGGAACGAACGTACCGTATGTCACCAGCGGAGTTGCAGGAGGTACGGTCACAACTGGAGGAATTGTTGGCAAAAGGGTGGATTCGTCCGTCCAAGTCAAACTACGGCGCCCCAATTTTATTTGTGCGTAAGAAAGACGGCACTCTGCGTATGTGTGTGGACTACCGTAAATTGAATGACCTTACGAAGAAAGACCGGACCCCGCTTCCTCGTATCGACGAATTATTGGACTCATTGCATGGTGCGACTATTTTCAGTACTCTGGACCTGTACAAAGGCTACCATCAAGTACGAATTAAACCGGAAGACATCCACAAAACAGCGTTCCGGACACACTATGGACTCTACGAGTACTGTGTGTTACCTTTCGGCTTGACAACCGCCCCAGCTGGATTCCAGACTATGATGAACCGTGTTTTGAGCCCATATCTCGGCAAATTCTGCGTGGTATACCTGGACGACGTGCTGATCTACAGCAAGACAGCTGAAGAGCATCTCGAGCACATCAGATTGGTGCTACGGGAGTTGCAACGACACCACTTGCATATCAAGCTGTCGAAGTGTTCGTTCGGCAGTACTAGCGTGGAGTTTTTGGGCCATATCGTCGAAGCAGGACAGATCAAGATGGACCCCCGGAAAGTGGAAGCAGTTCAACAGTGGCCCGTGCCGAAGACAGTAAAGGACGTACGAGGTTTTCTCGGCCTTGCTGGCTATTACCGCAAGTTCATCCATAACTTTGCGGCTATTGCGGCGCCACTACATGACCTGACGAAGAATCAACCGGAGTTTGTGTGGACGCCTCGTGCTGATGCAGCGTTTCGTGCATTGAAGGACGCAATGGTACGAGCACCTGTACTGAGTATACCGGACACATCTGCGGACGCCCGTTACACATTGTATACAGATGCTTCTGGATTTGCAGTGGGAGCTGTGCTGCTGCAAGATCAAGGCTCAGGACTTCGACCTGTCGCGTACCATGCACGCAAGATGAACAAACACGAAGTTCACTACCCGGTACATGAGCAAGACTTGTTAGCGGTTCGTGATGCACTCATCAAGTTCCGATGCTACCTTGATGGAGCGGCGGGCTTTACGGTCATCACCGACCATGACACATTACGGCACTTCTTTCGCCAACGCGATTTGTCGACGCGGCAAGTACGATGGCTGCAAGTGTTTGCGCCTTACCAACGACATATGGACATCGTCTACAAGCGAGGAGCTGCCAATCATGCGGACGCCCTCTCTCGGCGACCCGACTTGAAGGATGCGCTACAGAAGCTAGATCTGCTGAACAACTGGTCAGAAGACGAGGCTGACTGCGAAATAAATTCAGTTTTATTTGCTATGGAGTCGCGACTACAGGCGGACAACAAGTTTTACGACGAAATCAAGACCGCATATGACTCCGACGAGTACCTGAAATCGCGGAAAGCTTTACCATCCTGGCTAGTACGTCACAGTAATGGTCTACTGTACGCCTACGGCTCACGACTTTACGTACCAAATGTGGCGGACCTGCGACAACGAGCACTTTACGAACTACATGACGCGCCTACTGCTGGACACCCAGGAGGACGACGACTACTGGCGCGTACTGTGGAACTGTACTGGTGGCCCCGTAGGAAACAGACTGTCACTAACTACGTGCGACGCTGCCCTACCTGTCAACGTACTAAGGCGGCCCGGCATAAGCCATACGGCTTACTTCAGCCCCATGACGTACCGTCACGACCATTTGAGGTAATATCCCTGGATTTAATCACAGATCTTCCGGAGTGCCAGGGGTATGACTCAGTAGTGATTTTCGTATGTCTACTGTCAAAACGAGTAATTGTTGAGCCAACTACGAAGACAGTTACTGCTGAAGGCCTGGCGGAGATTATGCATCGCTCAGTTTTTCGTCATTTCGGCCTACCGGCTAAACTCATCTCTGACCGAGACCCCAGATTTATGTCGGAATTCTGGCAAGATATGTTCAAGACCATGGGTACTAAGCTGAACATCTCTACAGCTTTTCATCCAGCAACCGATGGCCAGACGGAACGGACTAACCAAACTTGGGAACAAGTGCTACGCTGCTACGTACACCCCCTGCACGATGATTGGGTCAACCACCTCACCAACGTGGAGTTTGCGATCAACGCTGCTCAGTCGACTTCGACTACTATGTCCCCTTTCAAGGCGACTTTGGGATTCGAGCCGACTACACCTGCTACCACTCAACTCGCAACCGAGCCAACTCGAGCTCTTCCGGAACACGTCAAGTATGTACAGGAGCTTCATCGCTTCGCGCATGATTGCGTACTGGAGGCTCAAACTCGTATGCAGACTGCAGCTAATCGTAAACGACTACCCGTACCATTCAAGACCGGCGACAGAGTTAAGCTGAAGGCGTCTCATCTGAAGTTTATTCAGCAACCCTGTGCTAAGCTACGCGATCGCTACGTGGGCCCTTTCGTCATTACAGAGCAGATCTCGCCAGTTGCTTTCCGATCGCAACTACCTGCGGGCGTACGAGTCCACGACGTGGTGCACGCGAGTATGCTGGAAAAGTGGTATGACGACCCTGATCAACCGGCGAAGTCTGAACGAGTACCGATTGTCCATGACACAAACCGATTCCATGTTCAGGACATACTCGATGTTGCCTTCAACAACAATGGCACTGGACTACTGTTTCGAGTGCGATGGGCGTTCCCGTACAACGTACCAAGCGAAGACACCTGGGAGCCCCTACGCGGAGTCAAGCACCTGGACATTTTCCGGTCGTTCTTACTGTCTAAACCATACCGACAGTTTACTGAGAGCCCAGACTTCATTCGGTTCCGGAATCGCTACCCAAGCCGAGTACCTTCCGCCTGAACTTCAAAATCAAGACTGTAGTTTCCTGTAGTCCTGTGACACCTGCACAGCGGGGACGCTTGTGCTTAAGGGGGAGAGAGTGTTATACTCCATTTCCCTTTAGCCATAATGTTCTGCTGTACTAGCAGGTGTAACCCCCCGCAAAGGTAGTACGACTACGCATCCGCGGAGTCGCTGTACATATTAGTATTGCGGGCGTAAATATTAGTAGTATAAGGCCGAAGACTGTTCTGGAATTCTCTAGAGTTCTCTGACTCAAGCCTTACGTGGCTAACACAGCACGGGTATCCCATGACACCCGGCTAACATAGCACAGGTATGACTATGACCTCGGCGGGTATAAATACCGCCTCGGACAAGTCTACTAGGTAGAATTCAGAGACAGAACTATAACCCAGGAACCCCTGTAACCAGAAGAGATTGGCCATACTTTCTAAATCCTTCCGCTGCATCCTAAAGGGCCTAAAGAACAGGCTTAAGCTAGAGCCTAACATGTAGCCATCACGGCCCCCGCACTTTTTTTTGTCCCAGTTTGGACAGAGTTTCAGCCCCCGATGGCGCAAACTTCTTGTAACCATCCCGTTTCCTTCACTCTTTTGATTTGTCCTTGTTTGGACGGAATTGGTTTCCCCGACTTGGCACATAATGAACCAACTGTCATTCATATTAGCTTTCAATCCCGCTGCTGCCCCCAAACCCTAATTTAGACCTAACCACAATGCACCGCGTGCCTCGGTGCAAAATAGGTTGCATTACTGTTTAGCGATGTACACGACTGAAACTGGGGCCGCCGTCGTCGATGTGAACTGGTAATTTGCATGCGCCTTTGGCGGTATATATGCAGCCGATATCCCGCTATGCGCCATGCTACAACAATTAAGCCCACGGCAAATAACACACATCTACTATCACTGCTTTGCAGCCGCGCTCCCACGTTCTTCCTCGCATACATTACGGAGACCGTGCAGCGAAGCGATGTACACGACTAAAATTGGAGTCGTCGTCGATCTGAAGTGGGAATTTGCATGTGCCTCCCCCTTTTATTTTGGCATGGTGTATTCGCACGCACGGCATGAGTTATATCGGAGGCATCGCAAAGCGCCTCGATGGGCCGCGCACATGAGGAAGCATATATTGGCTGGAGGACCTCCACGCGCGCCGCACGCCCGAAACTATTACTTGCCAGTAAATTACGGGTAACATTAATCAGTCGTATTATACGATTAATTATAATACCCCTAAAACAAAAAACCGGTATCTAATCAGCTATAATAATGATTACTGCTCGTAGTATTTTGCCATAAGTAGTACATGTAACACGATGGACATGCCTCGCTGTCTGCCCGCTCGGTAGAGCAGTGCTCTCCAACTCATGAGGTCCCTGGATCGATTCCCGGCTCTGTCGTTTTCGGGCAATATAGGGCCCGTGCCCCGGCTTCACCCGGATGATGCATCAGTAGACCTTCGGGGTTCGACAAGAGGCAACGGTCCAAGGAGCATTATCACCCAATTGGCCACACAAGCGTTTGGCCATATTTCTTACCTTTCCTGGCAGAATTACGCAAAAACTTAACCGTTTGCTAAGCTGTCTGGTGCAGCGGATAGCCCAGCTCTATAGGGCCTCCTACAGTGAGCCGGCTAGGTGCTGTCGAGTATCCCGTTCGCGCGAGCTTGGTCTTGCCGTGGTAGGTCGCATATGCGCGTGAAGCGCTACATTATTTGCGCATCTAGCCACAGGGGTTCCCATAGACGGCACCTTGACTATGGACAACAACCCATCCTAGAAGATGATTAGACCATGGGGGCCGTCCCTTGGGGAATTCTTAAGTGCTTGATTAACATATGGCGGGTGTCTTGACTGGGTGGAAATTGCCGATGACCGGCGGGAAGAGGGACGATGCCGGTGGCTGCGGCGGGCGGAACACGCGTGCCCCCCCCCCCCCCCCCCCCCCCCCCCATCCCCTCCACGCGATTGCGCCCGAACGCACGCTTGAAGTAGTAACAGCATGCTGGCAGACTATAGTAGGCAGCTTGACCCCTTCTGCTTTTGTGCCGCTTGCTTAGGGGTTGAGGAATAATGGCTTAGAGCGGCTGAGGAATTATGTCAGCGACCAACCGCGGTATCAACCCTAATAACATTTAATGCGGTATTGATCTCGCGCGTACGCGCGGAACGATCGCGGACCTTCTCCCAATCACCCACACAGTACACGCGTCGCGACGCTCATTCCGCCGCCGTTCATACAAGGAAGGCCGGAAATAATCGCGTTGAGCCCCTTGCCTCGTGCTTAGAGGGTTGTAGAGGTGCTACCTGAGCCAGTGATCGTGCGTGGTATCCGATGAGGGGGGGCCACCTCAACTATTGATCGTGATATCAATAGTTTAGTAGTTCAGTGCGGGTGTGGCCAAATCCTTGGAGTCGATACCCTGTATATTTTTCTCGATGCACAATAGCAATCATCCCGCCTTGAACCGGCTGCCATAAATCAGCCGTCCGGCGTCCAAATCAGATCGTGCGAACAGGGGCAGGCTGCCCGAGAGATAGGGTTTCCATATCCGTATTCAGAAGGGGCAGCATCATGCCAATGCCCGGTCAGGAAAATGAAAAATTGTCCTTAGGCCACTTATTACGCAATTACCGAGTACCTGTATTTTTTGGTACATCAGGCCGGAAAATACCAAAATGCCAAAATACTTATACCCCTGACGGAATTGGCGGCACAGTAGATTATTTCTTGCTGGCGGATTGCTGCTCCATCTCCTCAGCTTGTAGGTTGCTTGTAAGGATGTGAGGGCGAGCATCAGCAACTCCTCGTCCTCTCGGCGCTATAGCTGATAGATTACCGGTATTTATTTGGGGGGGGGGGGGGGGGGGGGGGGGGGGAGGATTGTTAGTAAAATACTATTATATTAATTAATGTTACCGGTAATTTACTTGTAAGCAATATTTTCGGGCATGCGGGCGCCTGGAGCCGCAGCAAGCAGCGGCAGGCAACCGCCTCCAGCGGCCATCGCACACGACGCACAGTGTTTCGACCGCCTTCCGCACGGCCGAGAGGCGTCAGAAAGTACACAACACATGTTGCAACGTCGCGAGCCGGCGACCAAGCAAGGCGACTGTTCGCGCTAAGAGTCAGCGTCTTGGCGCGGTAGGTGGCCTACGAATCGACGTGCAATCGGCGGGCGGGCGACCTACGAGAGGCGGATAGCTTCGCGACATGAGTTCCCACCCGCCCGAATATCGTTCGCCAGTCGTCACTTCGCTCATCGCGCCCGCAACTCTCACCCAACTCGCACTCGCTATGACTGTAGGCAGCATGCGGGGGCGGAAGCCCAACAACCTCGAGGCGAATGGCCACGTCGTCAAGACCTTTTCAAGGAGGAGCAAGTCCGCCTCGGCAAGACCACTGGCAGCCAAGGCGACGTACAGATCGTGAGGGTGGAGGGCCTCAAATGCGCGCACGGCAACTGTCCATACACGCAGCTTTTCAAAGGCGGCATGAACCCCACGAAGTTCGTTGAGCATCTCCTTTTCAATTGCAAGGAGATCCCAAAGGTATTGGCCTTGTTGTTTTTGCTTATTCTAATTTGATGTAGCAATGTGGCATGAGGTCGTTTGCAAAACACATGCACGTCACATGGATATTTGTTATAATCGATATGTGCCGCCATGTCTTCACAGCCCCAAGGACAAGAGGTAGGCTATTGAAGCCGAGCATCCTGAAAAAGTGGCGAAAGCCGCATGTGGCGGCGCTGTCCATTCCGTGGTCGTGCAACGGCCTGTCGTCGCCAACCAAGAACAACCCTGAGCAAGCACCAGCGCCACATGTTCGCAGAGTGCTCAGACTATCTCTCATGGATCGAGAACCCCCCTGGTCGGTCCCCACAGCAAACCACCCTCAACTTCATGGACACATGCACAAAGGGACAAGGTGATGTCATCAACGCAGCTATCCGCCTTTTCATTGTTGGGTGCGGGCTGTCTTTCAACCTCGTCCAAACCCCGTTCTTCATTCAACTTCTCGTGATGTTTCGACCCGCGTTTGTGGGTCATGGCTGACGCCACGTTCATAGTTGTGTTTATAACATCTCATGAGCGGCTACGCCATATTTTTCTTCGCTTCAAGGGTTATGCTGGCATCGGCATGCGCACCCTCCCGGACACTCGCTTCTCCTATGTTGTTTGGATGCTACGTAGTAGTCTGGAGAATTGCATGAACATGCGGGAGCTGCTGGATTAGAAGCGTGACGCAGATTACAAGGACGCCACCACAAACAAGAATGGGTCCCGTGTCGCCAATGTTCAACGCTTTAGAGATCTTGTCGGCAACATGCGCTTCTAGGATGATGGCCAGACCGCGCTCGGCATGCTATCCCCCTTGGAGGATGCTATCCGATTCATCGAGGGCGACAACACATGGATGTCGTTCGTATGCCCTATCTTCACTGGCCCCGTGCAAGACCTTCACCAGTGGGACTGCACTGCGCTGGATCCCGAGGTTGTGCAAAACATGAAGCGAAATGCAACCATTGCTTTCTTTCGGCGCTGGAATGGAGCTGAGCGCTTGCTTGGCTGCCCTTTTCCGTCCTATCCACGAAGTTGCGTTCTTGCTCGACCCCTACATGTCGGCGGCCGGGCACATTCTGGAGGCCCCATCTCGCGAGCACCTACGGACCATCTTTGGCAAGTATTGCTCGGGCGCGGAGTTTGATGCTACAATCAAGGACTTCAACAACTACCTTGCCAGCGTTGGTGTTTATCACACCGCTCGGCATGAGGTGACTGATCATGCCAACGAAAGATATGCTCGCCTAGAAGTTGCATGGCTGGAGAAGAAGTGAAAGCAATTCAAAGATCCGAACATGTCACATGCTTGCGGGCAGCCGCATATATAGCCATATAGCCGGTACACGGGCAGCCGAGTACCGGTATATATTGCGTTATGTACTCGTATCAATATCGGGCAGCCGAGTATCGGTACGAGTATTGCTAGCAAGAACCATGGGTGTGAGCTCTCTGGCACTCAAAAGGCAATCATGAAGTGTCAGGCGGCGGAATGCCCTCTTCTGTGGTGGACCAATTACATAAAGTGCTCCACTCCTCTAGAGGAGATTGCTCTCCGTCTGCTCTCTTGCTGCCTCACTGCTTGTCATGTGCAACGCATGATGGACTCTGTTCACAAGCGAGTAGCCACCAATGGCCGTGCTTCTCTCAAGCATGACAATGTTGTCAAACTTTTGTATTGTTGTGTCAATCTGCGCCTACTTCAGGATTATGATCATGATGATTTGAACATGGTAGAGGATGCTATGGTAGATGCCATTGAGGCCGATGACAAGCTCGCTGAGCAGGGCGCAACACCCCCAACACCCCCAGCCGATGACGACGCCATTGCTCTTACCTGCTAGAGTGATGTTAGTTGGGATGCTACCCATCTAGAATTGCTGCTCGATGTAACCATTCCCGACCACCTTTTGTCAACTCCGATGTGATTTGCAAGCTCCGTGATGCATTGTGCACACTGCAACAAAATAATCCTCAACATTCATCTTCAGACCAGGGTAATTTTAAATCTGGGGGGTATTATTTAATAGTAAAATACTTTTATTTCATTTTTTAGAAATATATATGGTGATTTCCTCCTATCAGATATATTCTCCTCGTCGCGCCTCGCCCCCCTCTGGTAAACTTCGTTTCCGCCAGCACGAGCATACAAAATCGCCTCCACCGTCGTCACCTACGGCCATAGCCGATGTAGCCCGTAGCAGTAGAATTCAGTTCTGCCAAATTTGAAAATCTCGGATAGATCTGCCTCTCCAATATCACGCCCAGTATGCCGGGTCCGCCGGATATGAGCTCATATTGGGCGGATCGGTCTGCGCAATTTGGTCGTACATACGCGAGTGTGTACGCTCGCTGACGTGTCGCGCCGATGCTGACGTCACCGCCCAATATCTCGCCCAACATATGACGCGAAGCCCCCTTAATACCAAAATACTCAAATAATAGCCGGTAATTGCGTACTAAGTGGCCTTAATATGGCCAAATTGCGATAATGCTCCTGAATTAATGGCCATGCCATCGCAGACATAATACCCGTACGACTGCAGTTGGCGTACGAGGTCAGGCAGTGCTGGGCAAGCGGCTTAGGATTTATAACCCTAAACCCGCTTAGGCCGATGACCCGGGGCGGGGTGAACTTTCATTCTACTTTTCGCACGCGATGCGTTAATACTGCAAATTAGGTACATCCCTTGTCCGCTCGGTAGAGCGGTCGTCTCGTGTGCGAGAGGTACCGGGTTCGATTCCAGGCCGATGTATTTCGGCAATATCGGCCCGGCGTGTCCCGGGTTTACTCGGTTGATGCATTAGCCCTTCGGGGTTCGAATGAGGCAATGGTCTATGGGCTATGCCAGACCTACGACTGCAGTTGGCGCACGAGGTTAAGTGCTGGGGCGGCTTCGGCCGATGTCCCGGGGCGAACTTTACTGCAAATTAGTAAGGTCGCTATTATTCCCGACATACCGCGTTTCAAAGTTGAGTCTGGTTCTGCTAAGCAGTTCGCGCAGGCTTGTACTCGGACAAGAGCCGAAATTGGCAGGAAGGTTAAGTGAATAAAGCGTGGCGAGAAAGGGGGGGGGGGGGGGGTCGCTACGTCTAACAGCAGGCTCAGCTTTTACGGCTGCTTTTATGTCTACTCGTGCTACACCCAAAAGCGCGCAACGACACGTGCCTAGTAACCCGTACCACTTAGCAGCAACGGTAGCCGAAAAAGCGTTTAAAGAAAAGAGGAAACCCCATAAACAAGGTTAAAGCATTTCAAAGTTAATCTTGGTTTGCTTGTGATGAGCGAACGGAGAGTTCGGTAGATTGACGGAGACGGGGTAGCGCCAGGTCACAAAGGGGGCATTTGGAAGGCCACCCCGCCGGGGAGTCCTGTTGGACTTGGAAGCGGCGGAGGGGCGCGATGTGACCGAAGAAGAACCACGCGCCGGGCGAAGGAAGGAAGTTGGGGTCGATGTAGTCCAAAACGACGTCGGCGTTGGTGGCCCAGCCGCCTTGGTAGCGGATGTGGGACAGTGGGGCTCCGATGGCGTTAGCGGCATATGCTGCTCCCTTGCGAAGGTTGTGTGAGCTGCGGGAAGTGCCGGCAGGGGGGGTAGCACCGACAAGACGAACGACCGTAGAGAGCCAGTCCGACATTGTAGCGGCAGTCCAAGACTTGGAATGCTCGCTCGGGGTGACCGCCCAGAAGTTTGTTTCGGCCAAGGCAACATGGACCAGGGGGCAGAATGTACGTGGTCGATGAAGTGGTGCATGAGACACGCAATGGGGTGGTGCTCCGACACTGCAAAGAGCAGTACGCGCAGGTGGTCGGGGCTGCGTCGACCGGCGCGTCCCTCTCGCGGTACACTTGCAAGGTGATGTTGTAGTCCTCGACATGCACGTCCCGTACTCGGCAGGACACGCCTGTCAGTCCCATGGCAAAGAACATGAAGTTGACAACCGAGGCCATAAGGGCTCGAGAGTCGTGCTGGTTCTTGTGGAGGGGAACATGCACAATCGACTATGCGCGCTCGACGAAGCTGTAAGCGACATTAACAGACAGAGGGACTCGCAAAGGAGCAGCCCCCATGCGGCATTGCCTACGCCGCAGGCCACGACGAGCGGCGGTAAGGTGCATCCTGTCCCTGGCGATCGAGTAGAGGTTGTGTAGCTCGAAGAACGTGTTGATTGCTGACAAGTAGGGTTGTAACGACTTAGCCCCAATATGACCCCGCTCACCAATCCAAGCGACATACCGGACGACAGTAGCAGTGGTCGCCACCATCGGGCTGATGTTTTCGGAGTCGTGGCGGAACTCTGCGAACTAAGACAGTCTGTCGGCGTAACTCTTGAGCGTTTGAGCGGTGAGGGAGCGGGAGAGTAGGTCGAGGGCCCGCTGTCCCAGCTCGTCTAAGCCCAACGCCTCCTGCAGACGAGACCGGAGTGAAGCAGCCCAAGGTATGACAGCTTCGGGCTCGTAAATTACGTAAGTACGTACGGCGCTTGGCCGACGGAGTATAAGGGGGTACATTTTAGCAAAGTATTCGGCGGCGGCGGCTGTTAGGTTGCCGTCGGTTGGCCGGTAATTGCTGGAACGGGTTGGCAACAACATCAGTACGGGTTTGCAGGGCAAGGTTCAGGTAGGAGGGCCGCCCCGCGCGCCCGTCACGCTTGTAGCGCCTGTCACGAGCGTAACGTACACGCCCGAAGCTTGGTCGTTGCGAACCCGTTGTAACACGCAATGTAACAACCGAAGGACGCAGTGATGAAATGGTACGGGAGGCGGATTGTTGAGCAGCCGCCATGTGCATGTGTAGCTGTAAGAAGCGCCGCACAAAGAAAGATCTAAATGAAGTATGTAAGGTGGGAGGGTCCGGTCCGGACACATGGTGCTCATCCCGCTGTTGAGCTGCTAGGGTTCGCCGTGCAGCGGTCACCGAAAGCTGGCCTCGCAATGCGCCACCAGCTCCGACGAAACACGGCGGGCGCGGGTGCCTAATCGGAGATATAGCGAAGTATACAATTCGCGGTACGTTGTTTAGTGATGTAGAATAGCGTATCGTATTTATCGCTTATTTCCCAGTATAAAACCGCTCGTGTGATGCGCAGCTGTGCGCGAAAACGGCCTCTTGTCGGCCGCAACCGCGGACGGGCAGTGCCCGTTTGGCTCACGGAGGGGGGGGGGGGGGGGGGGGGGGGTGTCCACGGACTCATGCCCGAGCCGAACGAGTACCACCTACCCTGAAAATATGATAGGTCCCAAGCCTATCTCCTAGGAATGCTATAGAAAAAAAAGCTAGAGGTCGGGGGCTACAGAGACGGTGCCCCATGTGCCCCCGATTCAAGAAGCCGTCCGATCTTGGAACCCGCGTTTTCGGAAATACACCCCCGCCCGGCCTCAACTCCTCCCGTGGGGGCGGCTGAGGTAGCTATCTGCTTATCGATCGTATGAGCACTAGTTGAGGCCCATATGCAGGGGTGACGTCCGCTTGCGGTCAGTTTGCGGTCGATTTCAGTCGATGCCAGCCCGCCGATGGGCCCGACCGACCCGGATTTTCCGCGCTATGGACCCCCTCCCGCATAGACATCGCATGCCACATGCAGCTAACTATTTAGCCCGCCGCACATGTACCGTCCCATGGTCTAGCTTCTAGGGTGCGGTAGAGCCCATGAGTGGCCCATGAGGAGGTCGGTGCGCGGTGCCCCATCTCCTCCCATACTTTTGAGCCGAGATTAGATAAACGGGCTGAATGGGGCGGCGGCCAACCACCACCCGTAGATGAGTGATCGACGCGCCGCCCATCTACCTACGCCTGCCGAAGGCAACTATACCCATAATCCAGTGATAGAGACCGATATGGGTCGATTTGTATGCTTATAGGTGCACCGGGAGCCGATAGAGCGACGGATAGCTGTGATAATCTTTAAAAATAGCGAAAATACTGTACTCGGGAGGAGGTGAGATACGGGATGAATTGCACGATTCTTCTCCCGTGCCTCACCAAATCCCACACGACTCGGCCCATATCCCACCCCTAGCCCATAAGGGCCCATGGGTGGTGGTCTAGAGGCTCTCGTTCACGTCGTGTGCACTGCTCGTGGCTGATTCGGGGGTGGGATGGGGGTGGTCCTTGTACGGGTACATGAGACACCGTATGTACGCGCGCTATATCGCCGATCTTAAACGCCGTTCGGGTGCGCCGTGAAGGCGCCCCACACCTTCACTCGTGCTCACCTTCGCGGCCACCCCCGCGACCGCCGCCACTCCCACGTCCACGATCGCGTCTTGCGACCGCCGCTACCAGCCGAGCCGCAGCGGTAGCTTCTGCGACGTTGGCAACCATCGCCTCGAAGACGCGGCGCTCGTAGTCCTTCTTTGGGTCCCCGAAAATCGCAGAGCCAAGATGCTCGGCGGCAGGCTGAAAATGTTGGGCCCGCAGTACGTCTAGAACACCTTGGTCACCGTGAACACGTTTGACCTCGTTAAGCCTCCGCATGAAGGCTAGACGAAAGCGAAACGCCTTGTCGATGGCCTCGGCGTGATTCCGAGCGCGCGCGAGGTAGGGGGTGGAGTCTCGATTAGTTGTATAGACGTAAGGTAGCAGCTCGTCGAGAGCTACGAAGAGAGCAGCCATGTGGGCTCCGAAACACGACATCCAAAGATACTCCTCTTGGGCCGGCGGACGCCGGTCATCCTGCTTGAGGTTCTCGTTTCATCGTTAGGTCGGTACTCAGGGGAAAGAGCCCCGGCACCCGGCTGACCGGTCGAACGGCCTCATGACCAAACTCTTCTCGATGCAGTAGCTCTCGCACCGCGAGGTAATCGTCCTCGTCACTCGGTTGTCCCGCGACGCCTTGCCCGGAACCATAGCCATGTGCTCGGTCTCCATCAACAACACGGTCACGAGCCGTCAGTTGAGCACGGCATTGCAAGCTTGTGCAACAATGTAGACTGGGCCTTCATGTCTGATAGTAGCGATTCGAGCGTCGGCTCAACGACGGGTTCTTCTCCATCTGGCATTGTGATGCACGGACGTACGGATGAGAATTTCACACACGGGTGGTTAGCCGGGTGTGGTCATTAACAACCTGGGGTGACCTTACTTGCTCGCAACATGTTGCGAGACCGTTAATCGATGCGTGTAACGCAGCGAAACTGGAAGATGGCAAGCTCGGCTGTTACGGCTACTTTTATGTACTCGTACTGCACCCAAATTGACGCAACGACAGGTGCATGGTAACACGTACCACTTAGCAGCAACGGTAGCCGGAAAAACGGTTAGGAAAAGGAGGAAACCCCATAAACATGTTTAATACGTCTGAAACTCGTTGTGCTCGCGATGGTGACGAAACATCGCCGTATGGAACCCTTGGGGGTAAGAACCCTTTAAGATGAAGTATCGCTACTGTAGGGTGGCCGCGATAACTCGATAACGGCCAGGCGGGAACCGCAGTATATAATTGCATCCTTGTGCGCTGCTCACCACAGATTTACAGGTGAAAGTTAAGTGAAGTTCGCCCCGGGGACAGGTACAGGTACTGCTGTTGTGCACATATTCGGTAGTTCACGTGTTTGACGAGTGGACTGACGATGACATTTGAATTTATACACGACAGATAAACGATTGATTTATTGACTTCCGCTACATTATATCAGGATTAGGCACCGCCACCACGAGAAGGGCCGAAAATCAGACTACTCGAATACTCGAGACTACCCCGCGGTGGATTCATAATCTTCTGCAGCCAGTACTACATAATCAATTTATAAATTTATACATAAATCGTATACTTGCCATGAGTAGTCCTTGCCACGATTTCGCAATTTCACGGTCATTCATAGCAGTATCGTTCGAAACGATTAACGACTATTAGTTTAGAAGTACTATTTTCGACTCGGTATCCCACGTGATTGTACCCGTAACCGCAGGAAAGCTTTATCTATGTCAACAGCGGCTTCTGTTGATCCTTAGGACTGCTTTAGCGGTGGATTTCTTACTGCCCACCCACCGCCGCCTGGGCGGGCCCGACGACCGTCCTCGGCCCTCGGAATCGCGGGCCCTTCCTCCGCCTCCACCCCCGGCTGGGGATGGGGGCGGGGATCGTGCACGGGTGGCGCCTTGGTTGCCTTGGCCCCGCCCGTGCTGCCACTGCCGCGGAGGAGCAGTATGAGCTGGACACCGGCGTCTTACGTCGTTGCTGGTCCGGTCAAGTCCCTGTTCGCTGTTCTTTGAGCACCCTCTCCCTTCCTGTCCTGTCGGCGCCTCCACATTACATTCGGCCTAGTGCCGCTATTGGAGTGGCCCGGGATGTTGTGCTGGGAAGGGAGTTCTACGTTCGGCGGAAGGGGACGCGACCGATCTGGCGGCGGATCTGGCGCTGGGCGGAACAACGTGCGCTGGACACCGGCGTCTTACGTCGTTGCTGGTCCGGTCAAGTCCATGTTCGCTGTTCTTTGAGCACCCCCTCCCGTCCTGTCCTGTCGGCGCCTCCACATTACATTCGGCCTAGTGCCGCTATTGGAGTGGCCCGGGATGTTGTGCTGGGAAGGGAGTTCTACGTTCGGCGGAAGGGGACGCGACCGAGCTGGCGGCGGATCTGGCGCTGGGCGGAACAAAGCGCGCTGGACACCGGCGTCTTACGTCGTTGCTGGCCCGGTCGGCTCTGCATTCCCTACTCGCTGAGCACTTTCTCCCTTCCTGTCCTGTCGGCGCCTCCACATTACATTCGGCCTAGTGCCGCTATTGGAGTGGCCCGGGATGTTGTGCTGGGGAAGGCCTTCTACGTTTGGCGGAAAAGGACGCGACCGAGCTGGCGGCGCATCTGGCGTTGGGTGGCCTGCGTCTGTTGCACGCCCGTGACGCCCCGTTCTGGGTTGGACCCCCCCACTTCCGCTCCTTGCTGCGAGACCTCAACTTCGAAGCTCCTTTCCTGTCGGCGCCTTCACATTACATTCGGCCTAGTGCCGCTATTGGAGTGGCCCGGGATTGTGTGCTGGGGAGAGCGTCCCTACTGCGTGGAGCGGCGGCTGGCTGGTGGCGATGCCTGGTCGGAGGCTACCATGGCGGTTCCTGCCTCTGTTGGCCTGTAGCTGGATTTCCTTCTAGATTTCTGTGTGGATTTCTTGAATGTAGCTTATGTAACCCTTATAAATCCTTCTCATTTCTTTCTGCTGGTCTTTTTCTTATTCACAAAAAGCTTTCAATTCCTACTACCGCTCGGAAATGTTCGGCACACTGCTCGAGGACCCTGTTTGGCAGCCTCTATTGCATTCGGCGATCATGCTTTATGGTCAAGAGTCCAATCTGTACGTTTTCGACGGCTCCCAACCCCGTCCCTCTCTCCGGATTCCAAGCCGTCGAGGGGTCCGCCAGGGTTGCGCCCTCGGCCTCATCTTGTTCGCCGCCGTCGCTGCTCGAGTGTATGCTCGCATCGCCGTTGCTGCCCCTAGTCACTCAGTGTTGGCGGCCTTCTCTGACGACGTCAACCTGGTCGGCACTAGTGACGAACTTGCGCTTGCTACGTGGGTGGCCCCGTCCGCTTTTGCCGCCGTTGGGTTAAGCGTCACCATTCGCAAACGACAGGCGTATTGCCAGCTTGGCTCTTCGTCCCCGTTCGGCGCCCTTCCTTTTGGGCATTTGTTGCATGGTGTTGCAGCCTCCTCGTCCGGAATCAAGGTGCTTGTTGCCCTTGTGGGCTCGGCCACTTTCGCCCGGGACCTGTTGGACAAAACGGTCGAAAGATTTCACTAATTCGGCTCCCGGCTTATCGGTTTGGCCGGCCACTTCCACTCCCACACTGCTACTCGTTTATTGCAAGTTTGCGGCCATCGTTTAGGCCACCACCTCCGCTCCACGCCTCGGGGCTTGTGTCGCTCTGAGGGGCTTGGCGACACTAATCCTTAAAGATGCAGACGCCGCCGCGTTTTCAACGCTCGCCGGCGTATGGGGTGTTAGCCCCGACCTCTTGGATACGCCCTCTATGCGCACGCAGCTGTCCCTCCCGGTCCAATTTGGGGGGCCTCGGCATCGGCGATAATGTGGTTATCGCAGATGCCTCCCACATCGGCGCTGCCGCCCTTGTGGTTGGCCAGGATGTGACTTTCCTCCGTGCTCAACACGCCACCATGAGCGACGCCGGCACGTTCCTTTCCGACCCGTCCGGCGTATCCAGCCCTCATAGCCTCGCTCTACCTTACTTGTTGGGGCGTCCTGGATTCACCAGGCTTTGGCCACCCCAACGTTGGAGCCCGATGCCGGCGCCAACGTGTCGGCGCCGATGTGGGCTGTCGAGCTTCGCGATGCTCATACCCGTGTCGTGGACGAGTGTGGAGACGCGGTGCTCGAGGATCTAGCGGGGCCGTTAGCCTCTGCCCTAAAGTTGCTCCCCTCCAAGCGCTCTCACGTTGCCAGTGCCGGCTGCTCGGCCGCTGGGGCTGAGCCGGCATCTGCGATGCGCTCAGCGGCCGACCTCCAAGCTATCCCGCATTACTCGGACTTCCCCTTGCACTCCATGCGGAAAGTCCAGGAAACCCTGAGTCACCGCATTCACACGGTCCGCTTCGCAAAGCTTGCTGCGCCTACGCCTACAAGCGCCCTTGACAGTAACCGCTTCCGGGGCCGCCTCTTACGCGATGCGACAGCGTTCCTGGTGACTGACTTTCCAAGTGAGGGTCGCCTTGGAGAAGTCCGTGAGCGTTCCCATGAGTACTACGATTCCATGTTCCGCGTTGCAGCTTGCCGCCCATTTGGCCTTCCGCCGGCTCTTGTCCTCCCCCTTGGCGAGCCATGCCCTTGTGTTTTTTGCTCCTTCTCGGTACAAGGTATGCTGGCCCGTTTTGAGGAAGTTGGCGTGGAATTCACTCCTTCAGCTTGGGCGGTCGCGTACGCTGATCACGTGGCACGTTGCTCTGGGGGGGGGGGCTCCAATCACGCCGCACATGAGTGGGCGGCACATGGCCTTTCCGACGTTTGCCACGATGTGAAGTCCGCCCTGGGCGTGGGTGTCCAGATCCTCACGGACCCGTCGGTGCTTGTTACTCTTCCGAAGGACAGCGACGGCCGGCCGGCCGATGTTTGGCTTTTTGGGTATGG
>VCJN01002197.1:0-15181 GCA_006384855.1 Tetraselmis striata | reverse complement strand
GGCCTCCGACGGACCGCGCCTCGCGTTTGGAAAGCAAAAAAATGGCGCTATTATTGGTACCCCTATTATTGTTTTAGGCAAACTTAGCAAGGGACAGATTATTGAGCAAGTCGTCATGGTTTTGGTGCACATAAGAGCGTACAATAATCTGCTCAATAGTATGGTGCGTGGGTTCGGTTTGGCCGTCGGTATCGGGGTGAAACGACGAGCTAATCTTTAATTTATTTGGTGTTGAGGGAGCGGAATAACCTCTGCCAAAAACGCAAAGGTGAAGCGGAGATCGCGATCGGAAATAATTATATGACATAAGCCATGGTGTCGTAAAATGTTGTCAATAAGGACCCGAGCGAGCTGAGGGGCGTCAATGTGAATACTACATGGGTTAAAGTGGGCTTGTTTAGTGAAGTTGCAAACAATGTGGCAATAATTGCATCGAAGCCATTTTGTAGAGGCTAGCCGCGGTTCTAAAATTCTTGGAAATTATTTTCTTGGGGCGGGAACCTTAAGGCAGTGGTGACAGAGAGCCTATCGGTTTTTGGGTAAAGTTCTTAATGCGTTGGCAGGTCGAGCAAATTTTAAAGTAACGGCGAACAGTATTGCGCATGCGTGGCCACCAATAGGTGTGCAAAATATTGAGGAGTGTGCGTTCGAAATCGGGGTGACCGGCGGCATCATGAAATTCGCCGATAAACATATATATGTAATTCATTATCGTCGAAAATGGGGAGGCAGATTTTATCGGACATCCAATAAAGCTTATCATGAAAATCAAAGCGAATTCCATTAGGCATGCGGGATCATGCATAAGCGGGATCGAATTTGTAATCAGATGTAGTGCGGGGCAACGAGAGCAGGGTCCACTTGCTTGTAAGTGGTACATAGTGGATAAGAACTTCTGCATTTGTTTGAGGTTTTGTCGAGTAATGGTTGGTCTAGCGTTGTTAAGTCATAGCGCATGTCGTGGCGATGAGACATGGCATAGGCCTCATTCTGAGAGTCTTTGCGGTACAAAAAGATTCGTTAGGGTCTGTGCTCCAACCCTACCTATGCATGCACCTATACCCGCACCACTGTTACATATATCATTTGCATAATACGTGTAAGCCATCATAATTATCTTTACGACTATACTCGTATGCTTGCATGCGCCCAGTGCCCGAGGGTAATCCCCGCGGCCCACATCTGTTATACTACATATGGTGCCAGCTTACTGCTAATGCCCGGTCATCCGTGACCTCTAGCCCGATCTGCCACCACCTGCCAATTATAAGCCGGCGGCCAACCGGCATAATGTAACAAGAATCCGTCTGCTTTTATCACTGGTTCTTGAATGTCTCAATACTGCACCGCAACGCACCTTTCACTGGTTTCTCGGAGCCTTGGCTGCGATCCTGGGGGTCACTGGTTCGATTTCCCTATTACCCGGAATTCGGATTCTAGTCGTCCATGGATAAGACATGATGGAATGTTGGCTATACTCGTACCGAAACTCGGCTGCCCGATACCGATATGAGTACAACACGTTTCAAAGTTGAGTCTGGTTTTGCCAAAAAGGTCGCGCAGGCTGTTTTACACGGTCAAGAGCCGAAATTGGCAGGATGGTTTAGCGAAAGCGTGGAGGGAAAACGGAGTCAGGGGGGCGCTGCGTGGAACGCAGCGAAAACTGGAAGATGGCAGGCTCAGCTGTTCTGGCTGCTTTTATGTCTACTCGTGCTGCACCCAACAAGGGCGCAACAACAGTTACTAGTTCCCGTACCACTGAGCAGCGCTTGTAGCTAAAAGGCGGTTAGGTCAAGGATGGAAACCCCATAAACTAGTTTAGATCATTTCAAAGTTGAGTCTGGTTTTGCCAGTCTTGAGCGAACGTAGAGAGCGGTGGATTGACGGAGAAGAGGTAGCGCCAAGTCATGAAGGAGGCACTGGGAAGGCCACCGCTGCGGAGTCCTGTTGGACTTGGAAGTGGCGGAGGGGGGCGATGTGTCCAAAGAAGAACCACGCGCCAGGAGAAGGAAGAACGTTGGGGTCGATGTAGTCCAGAACGACATCAGAGTTAGTGGCCCAACCGCCCTGGTAGCGGATGTGGGACAGTGGCGCTCCGATGGCGTTTGCTGCAGAGGCTGCACCCTTGCGTAGACTGTGTGAAGTCCAGGAAGTGCCAGCAGGGGGGGCAACGTTGACTAGGTTGACTGCTGTGGACAACCAGTCTGACATCGTAGCCGCAGTCCAAGGTTTTGACTGCTCAGCCACATTGACAGCCCAGAAGTTGGAGGCAGCCAAGCCAACAGTAACCAGGGGGACAGACTGGATGTTGTCGATGAAGTAGCGCAAGAGACGTGCCACTCGAGGGTGCTCGGACACTGGAAGGAGAAGTACGCGCAGGTCGTCGGGTCCCCGCCGGCCAGCGCGACCCTTCTCGCGGTAGATCTGCAAGGTGATGTTGTAGGTGTCGACATGCACATCTTGCACTCGACAGGAGACGCCAGTAAGGCCCCTGGCAAAGAACAGGAAGTTGACAACCGAGGCCAAGAGGGCTCGGTAGTCGAGGTGGGACTCTGGGTAAGGAGCAGACACAATTAGCTCGGCCTTTGAGACGAAGCGGTAAGCTACATCCGCAGGCAGAGGGACACGTAAAGGGGCAGCGTCCAGTCGGCGCTGACGCAACATTAACCCACGTCGTGCCGAAGTGAGGTGTAGGCTGTCCTTGGCGATCGGGACGAGGTTGTGCAGCTCGAAGAAGGTGTTGATGGCAGACAGGTAGGGCTGCAGCGACTTAGCTGCGATGTGTCCTCGCTCCCCGATCCAGGCAACGTACCGAACAACAGTAGCAGTAGTCGCTTCCAGCGGGCTGATGTTCTCGGAGTCGTGGCAGAACTCAGCGAACTGAGACAACCTGCCGGCGTAGCTCTTGAGGGTCTGAGCGCTGAGGGAGCTGGAGAGCAGGTCGAGCGTCCGCTGGCCTAGCTCGTCTGAGCCGAACGCGTCCTGCAGTCGAGATCGCAGTGACGCAGCCCACGGAGCGACAGCTGCGGGCTCGTCAATTACGTAAGTGCGTCGTTTTACCGACAGAGTTCCACCGGTACGGCTACTGTTCGCAAAGTACTCGGCAGCAACAGTTAGGTTCCCGGCGGTTGGCCGGTAGTTGCTGGACGGGTTTGCAGTAGCTCCAGTACGGGATTGCGGGGCTAGGTTCAGGTAAGAGGGCCGCCCCGCGCGCCCTTCGCGCTCATAGCGCCTGTCACGTGCGTAACGTACACGCGCGAAACTTGGTCGTTGCGAACCGGTTGTAACACGTAGTGTAACAACCGACGAACGCAGAGATGGGATTGTAAGAAAGGCGGATGGTTGAGCCGCCATGTGCAGGCGTGCGGATGGTTGAGCCGCACTCGGCTGTAGCTGTAAGAAGCGCCGCACCGAGGAAGGTCTAAATGAAGTCTGTAAGGTGGGGGGGTCAGGTCCTGACACAGGGCGCTCATCCCGCCGTTGAGCTGCAAGGGTGCGTCTCGCGGCGGTCACCGAAAGGTGGCCTCGCAAGGCTCTTGCAGCTCCGACGAAAAGCGCCCCACACCATCACTCGTGCTCACCTTCGCGGCCACGTCCACGTCCGCCGCCACGTCCTCGTCCGCGCCCGCGACCTGCAGATGCAGCCGCCACTCGAGAAGTAGCGGTCGCCTTGGCGCTGCTGGCAACGGTCGACTCGAAGACACGACGCTCGTAGTCCCGCATGAGGTCCCCAAAGATCGCGGAACCCAGATGCTCCGAAGCAGGCTGAAAATGCTGGGCTCGCAGCACATCCAGAACACCTTGGTCACCATGCACACGCTTGATCTCATTTAGCTTCCGCAGGAAGGCCAAACGAAACCGAAACGCCTTGTCGATGGCCTCGGCGTGGTTCCGAGCTCTCGCGAGGTAGGGGGTGAAGTCCTGGTTGGTGGAAGGGACGTAGGGCAGTAGCTCGTCGAGCGCCACGAAAAGTGCGGCCATGTGGGCCCCGAAACACGACATCCACAAGTACTCCTCCTGGGCCGGCAGACGCCGGTCATCCTGCTTGAGGTACTCGTTCGTTAGGTCGGTGCTCAAAGGGAAAAGTCCAGGCACTCGGCTGACCGGTCGAACGGCCTCGTAACCAGACTCTGCTCTCTGCAGTAGCTCTGGCACCGCGAGGTAATCATCCTCGGCACTCACGGATTTTGCTCCGACACGGCCGCTCTGGGCTAGCTCTAGCAAGTCGGGGCGCTCTGCGGCTCCCCCGATGCCTGTCGGCTGTCCCGCGAAGCGCTGCCCTGAGCCGGAGCCATGTGCCCCTTCTCCATCAACCACGCGATCACGAGCCGTCAATTGTGCCACAGCTGTAGCCAGTGCACGCACATCTGCTTGCAACGACTTGAGCGTCGGCTCAACGACGGGTTCTTCTCCATCTGACATAGTAACGCACGGACGTACGGACGAGAATATCACACTCGGATGGCGAGCCGGGTGTGGTCTTGAACAACCTGGGGTGACCTTGCTCGCAACGGGTTACGAGACAGTTTTTACATCGCTGCGTGGAACGCAGCGAAAACTGGAAGATGGCAGGCTCAGCTGTTCTGGCTGCTTTTATGTCTACTCGTGCTGCACCCAACAAGGGCGCAACAACAGTTACTAGTTCCCGTACCACTGAGCAGCACTTGTAGCTAAAAAGCGGTTAGGTCAAGGATGGAAACCCCATAAACTAGTTTAGATCAATATACCGGCACTTGGCTGCCCGTGTACCGGCTCTATATATGGCTATATATGCGCCCGCAAGTACCCGTATAATAGTATATGACATGCTCGGATCTTTTGTGTTGCTTTCAGTCCGTGTCTCCTCAGCTCCCCGGCGCATGTCCGACTCTCCCTCCCCGCCCTCCCCGAGCCCTCGACTGGGTGTGTCCAGTTGTCGACCGAAGCAATCGAAAAGGCGGTGGCCGCGCCCCCGGAATATTCATCGTAGTACTGCGTATACTGTACCAGCCCAAAAGGCCCAAATTCAGACGACCCCACCCACCCAGCGGCCCCGGAGGCGCTGCGGGGCCGTGTGTCGCCATGCCTCACCCGCCGCCCAGATCGCGTAGCTCCCCTCAACCCCCTCCCACGCGACGTCACCGTTATGCCCGGGCTGTGGCGGGTCGCTTGTATCCGGCGGGGCGCCGCGCGATGTCTGCGCCTTCCGCCGATGGTGCGGCAGAACGCGCCGTTGACCCCGGGTCGCCGCCGCCCCCCAGTACATCGTCCAGTATATCAGGCAGCCCCGGCGCATCGCGTGCGGCGGGAGCGTCTCCCGCGGCAACACCGTCCACCGGCAGTGCACCCGACGCCACCCAGCCAAGGCCGAGCCCGCCCGCGACTGCCGCCCCGCCGGCTCCCACGTACGCCCAGGCGGTGAGCCGGTCGTCGAGTCCCGAGTCCGCGACGGGCGCGGCAGGTACGACCGGCGCGCGCGCTGCCTCGCCCGTGTCGTCGCCTCGCCGCAGTACTTTCAGCAGTATTTCGGGGCCCGGCGCGTCACAGCGCGATCACGATGGCGCTCCGACCGGCCAGGAAGTCTCCGAGCGGCCCCAGCCGCGGCCGCGCGGCGGCAACCGCGGCATAGCGCTCACCGGCCTCGATGCTCTCGCCCGCCTGCATTCCAGGCTACACGACAGCGGGCCGGCGCGGCGGGGCGTAGCACCGGCAGCGGCTTGGACAGTCGCCGACGCGCTTTCAGTCGCTGGCGTCGCCGCGGGCGCCGCGTGGGCGCCGAGGATTGACGCCGCAGCCAGGTCGCTCCAGCCCGCCCGCGTCAGGCACCACCCGGCCGATGTGTTGGCTTTCACCGAGGTCGCCGCCGCGTGCGTGGCTAGCCAAGGCGCGCGCCGTGTTGGCCGAGCGGCACCGCCGTCGGGGGGCGCGCCGCGCCGGTGGAGCTGGACAATCGTCGGTGCTGCCGTCGCCCGCACTGCCGTCCGTCGCTGCGTTCCGGGGCGTCGCAGCGCCCCCGGTTGTTGCCCCCACGCCGCCAGAGGTGGGTGCACCGGCCGGCCACCCCGGTAGCCAGGCCTCACGGGCTCGGTATCCGCCCCCCCCTACTCGCCCATCTCCAGCCGGCGACGGGGTGGGGTGGGGCGCGGTGGACCACCTCTCCGACGTGGACATGGTGCACATGCCGGCGGAGATGTCCATGGAGACGGCGGTGCCGATTGACTTTTAAGAAGCGTGGGCAGAGGCACAACGCTGCGTGAATGAGCGGGTGGTGGCGGCGATGGAGGCCAATGACCCCGTGGTGTTGGATAGGGCGCTTAAGTGGAAGTACCTGTTGCCACAATTGTTGCTTAGGGCCCCGAGCCGAGGCGGACGGCGGCGGCTACAAGCCTTGGCGTGGCGCTTCCGCGCTTTCGCGGAGAGGCGCATGACCGAACTCGTGCGCTCATGGGACGACGCGCGCACTGAGGCGTTCTACGCCGGACATGCCCGCCAGCGTCGGACGGACGCCGATCTCTTTGCGGCGCTGCTCGTGGGCACCGCGGACACCGTTGTGGCGTTGGTGGAGGACGGAAAGCTCTCCCGAGCGGCGGGCCGACGATCTTCTAAGGGTATGGGCGACTTGTCCGATCCTGCTATCCTCGCCCAGCTGCGCGACAAGCACCCGTCCCGTAGCCACCCGATCCCAGACGCCGCGTATGACATTCCGGTGGACGAGGCCGCCCTGACGGTGGACATGCGCGTGCCGTACCAGCAACTCAAGCAGCACGTGGCGGCGGGGCCCTCAGGCATGCGCAACGAGTATCTCCGCTGCTTGGTGGGCGAATACGCCCCGGCGTCCGGGCCCGCGGCAGTCCGCGCCATGTCGGAGGTTGCCTCCATGTACCTCCAAGGTCGCCTGCCCGGGTGGTTCAACCGGCTCTTCGCCTCTGCTAGGCTCGTGGCACCTGTCAAGAAGCTAGGCGAGGGGAGGGCCCCGGACGTGCGGCCTGTGGCAGTCGGGGAGGCGGAGCGGCGCGCAGCGGAGCGGGCAGTGGTTGACAACATGAAGGAGGCATACGTGTCGGTGCTCGCTCCATCTCAGCTCGGCGTTGGCATTCCCGCGGGCGACTCTGTGCTCATCCACGGCGTCCGGCTCATCGCCGAGAAGCTTGGCCCACGTGCCGTCATCGTCCACACAGACCTTCGCAACGCTTACAACGAAGCATGGCGCCGCACCATCATCCAGCGCCACATCGATTGCTCTCCACTACACCCTGTCATCCCTGCGCTTCTAGCCTCCCTCTCCACGGACTCGTATCTGGTCGTGGACGACCGGTCCACCCCTCTACGGTCGGAGGACGGCGTGCAACAGGGCGCACCTTTGGCCACGACTTCCTTTTGCGTCGCGATTCACCCCGAGGTGCAGCAGTGTGATACCACGTTGGAGGTCAATGACGGGGCGGCGCGCTTCAACGCCGACGATGGAATTTTGGTGGGCCTTCCGGAGCACGTTTGGCCGGCTCTTCACGCCTTCCGCACGTCCATCAAGGCGTCCGTGGGGCTTGAGGTGCGCTTCGACAAGATGCAGGCGTACAGCGCAGACATGGAGGCGGCGCGGCGTGAGGCTCCGGCCGACATCGAGTGGCCAGAGCTAGATGGCCATCACGGCATCGCGGTCCTGAACGTGCCGCTCGGATCGCCAGAGTATGTGCAGGCGTACATGCGCGGCAAGGCGGAGGAGCTACGAGAGGAGGTGGACGCTAGCCTGAGCAAGCTTCTGTCTGCCAAGCCCAGCCGTCGGTACACCCACGCCTTGCATCACCACGCATGGGCCCTGCTCAAGCATTGCATGCAACACAAGGCGGGGTATTGGCTCCGCAATTGTCTTGCGTCCGAGGTGGAGGCCTTTGCGGAGGCGGTGGATGCCACCATCCTCGCGGCGGTCGAACGGGTGCTAGGGGTCTCTTTTGATCCCTCCACGTACGGCACCGACACCAATCCGGTGGTCACCGATTTCTTGGCGGAGCTTTTGCACGACCCCGACCCCATGGCAGCGGAGGTGGCTACCTTGAGCGAGGATGCAGTGGCCAGGGCGCGCAGCAGGCTTCACCTCCCCACTCGATTGAAGGGAGCTGGCATCCGCCGCATGGCTACCGTTCGTGATGCCGCCTTCATCGGCTGCATGAACGCCATCCTCCCAAGGTTCCTGACTAGGAACTCCGGCACCGACACCCCCACCCCTGGTTTCTTCGACCCACAGCTCGGGTCCGTACTTGGCCGAGGCAGCTTCAACGCAAATTCTTCCGCCCGCCAGTATGACCACTTCCTCAACGATGCTCATGGGTCGGACAGCTACGCCGCGGAGATGCGCGAGGCGTGGGGCCGCCTCCAAGCGGCTACTGCTGGCCATCTCGGCGACGCAGATGCACGCCAGATGGAGCGGGAAGTGGAGGCTGCGTCGGGCTCACAAAAGGAGCTGACGGCATTTCTAGACCAGGCCAACAACTCTCGGCTTCGAAATGAGGTGTGCGCCCTCCCTGCCACATGTAGGGAACGGATCTTGTTCAACCAGCTCGACGCGGCGTCAGGCATGTGGACAGTGGCCATCCCCACCGCACGGACAGCCATGACTCCGCATGAGCTGCGGGAGGTCGCTGCCGGGTACTTCTTTCTGCCTAGCCCGTGCTTGGCCCCGGTGGTTGGGTGCCAGATTATTCTGCCCTCGACGGAGCACAACCCCGTCATTGTTGATCTGTACGGCGACGCGCTCATGAACCTCCCGGCGCCTGGAGACGCTCACTGGCGTGTACAGCACGACGCTATCGCAGATGCCTTCCGCGATCACTGTGTTCACGACCTAGGTATCGCGGTACGGCGGGAGGTGGATGACTTGTTCCAGCAGGCAGTGCCTCTCGGCAACACCGTACCCAGGGATGAACTCAAGCACCTAGTGCCGGACGCAGAGCTCTCCCTCCCGGCGTTCAACGTCGTGACCGGGAGCTATGATCCCCGGAGCTTGAAGTCCACGCTGTTGGAGTTCAAGACTATGCGGTACGGGGTCAAGTACACTTCAGTGCCCCGGGCCACAGCTGTGGATCGGTTTGAGCGCTCCCTGTTGGGCGACATACAACGGGGGTTGGCTGCGCGGGACGCGGCGTGGCACAACACAGAGCCCGGACAGAAGGGTCCTCTTCGAGACATCCTAGATATGTCGGAGTACACGGGCATGGTCTTCGGCACAGTGGGTGAGGTGAGCAAGGGGGTGCACCGCACAGTGCGTGGTATCGCATGCTTGGCTGCGGACCGGGGTGCCCTCTCATCGCGGGGCACTCGGTGCATCACCCGGGCTCACCAGGAGGCCTTGCTCGCAAGAGATTTCCTCGGGGTCCTGAGCTTGGTGGCCGCTCGAGAGCGTGCTCGCTGCCTCATCAGACGGCGCAGATTCGTCTCCCATCCCGTTGCTGAAGCTGCACAGCACGTCCGAGGATCACCTAGCTACACACACACGTGCTCGCGTGGCCCGGACTCTGAACCGTGTGCGCATCACTCATCCATCCCGCCTTATGCGGGATGCGGGCCGCTTTTAGGCGGCTTGCTGTGTTGATTTTCTAATTCTGGGGAACTGCCCTTTTTGTAATTCACACCAGCAGCGCCGGACGACGCGCGCGTCCGCATCAGGAATAATTGAGATTGGGTTGGTTACAAACAACGGGAAAGATAATGATTCAGGAACCATGAGGAATCATGACGCAATGTAACCGCAATCGCGACGCCACCCCGTGCTTGCGCCCCCGCCCTCATCGCCGCCGCCGCCGATGTGATATCACCAACAGGTGAGCCGACGGCCGCCCGCCGGCTGCAGAGTGTTTCCCCCTGTACCTGCCCCATACCTTGCAGCGCACCACCCCCACCCACCCACCCCCGCTACCACGCGCTTCGGGGCTCTACAGCCGCCAGCCGCCGCAGCGCCGGAGAGCCTGGGGCCGTCGTCGGCGCGCAGCGCGAGCCAGCCACTCCGCCTCTCCCTGCCATTCCTGCGAATACCCAGCCAGCCAGCCATCGAGGCCGCCCGGGAAGCCTGGGATCCGCTTCCCGCAGAGGGCGCTCCCGGTTCGGTGCGGCAGGATGATCATCCCTGTGCGCTGCTTCACCTGCGGCAAGGTGTGCCGCCCAGAAGCTACTTGCGACACCGGGTGTGTCGAAGGGAAGGTTGGGGGTGGGGGCATCGCGCCGGACAAATTCCATCAGGCCCTTAGTAAGCGTATGCATGCTGACGCCCAGGCCTGGTTAGCTCCGCAAACGGCAAACAGGGTCGCCGTAGAGGTAGTTCAGGCGGTGAACCGCTGCCAGTCCGGTCCCCTGGGCGGGAGAAGAGCAACGGAGTCAGCTGTGCCAGGATGTAGTCATACCACCTTGGGGCCAGGTGGTGCTCTGCGGGGGAGGTACCAACCCCGCTGGAAGAGCCACCTCCATACCTGGCCCCTGCGTGCGCGTGCAAGTGCGCGCCCGCGCGCGCGTGCGTGTGTGTGTGGGGAAGAGGGGGGGGGGGGGGGTGATGGGCACGGAGTGTCGTCATGCTGGGGCATGCGCGGCGAAATGGCGAACTTTTTTCGCCCCCGGGACAGCATGACTGGCAACCGTGAAGCCCTTGCAGCGTCTCTGCGACGGCAGCTCAGGCAGCTAGCCAGTTACGGAAAGCCCTGGCATTAATCCTTCGGTTCCTGACACTTCAACGTTGGGGCAACCGGTGGTCCGTGCGGTGGGGGTGGGGGCGGGGATGGGGATGGGGGCGGACTGTCGCGGCATGTTGTTGCGGTCGAGTCTGGCCCCCATCACTTCGGGATTGGTTTAACCATCACACATACACACACACACACACACACACACACACACACACACAAACCAGAGTAGCCATGCTGCATCCACCCTTCAACATGCCCATCCCAAGCCTGTGCAACCCCCCCCCCCCCCCCCCCCCGGTCCCCCATTCCCCCCCGTGCAGGTCATCGGCAACAAGTGGGACACCTACCTGGAGCTGCTCAAGGCGGGATACACGGAAAAGTGGGGACCCCCCCCCCCCCCCCCCCCCCTCCCCCCCCCCCCCCCCCCCCTCCCCCCCACCCCATCCCCTGCCCATCCTGCCTGGCCACATGGCCCCAGTGTGCAGAGGAGCAAGACTGACCAGCCCCCCCCCCCCCCCCCCCCCCCCCTTCCTCCTCCATCACCGCCCCGGGGAACTCAGGGAGGCGCTCAACGCGCTCAACCTGGACCGCTACTGCTGCCGGCGGATGGTGATGACACACGTGGACCTCATCGAGAAGCTGCTCAACTACAACCCGCTGGAGAAGGCGCCCGAGGCGTGAGGGGGGCCATGAAGAGCTGCACGGGGGGTGGGGTGGGGTCTTAGGGTTTGAAAACCCTAGTAACCCTAAGTCATAATCTGAGCGGCAGTGCCTCCCGCCCCCACATGGCCGCCTGGTATGGGAGGCTGGGGGGCGCCCAGGCCGTTCCTAGGGTTTCTAGGGTTTCTAGGGCCTCGGGGGCCTGAGGCAGGCCAGCATGATGTGACAAGCGCCGGGCGCAAAAGCAAAACAGGCCACGGGGCCACGCATCCGCAACCCAAGAGACGTTGCTGCTCCTGGCGGGTCCTCCCAGCGCCAGTGCCGGTGCCAGGCTGGCCGGCTGCAGCGCCCAACCTGCGCTCACCCTACCGTGGCCCGGTGATGGTGATGCCGCCTCCAAGTGCATCACTGTGGAGATTGGGCCGCCAGCGGTGCGAGTAGAAATGGTGGTTGTCAGGTTAAAACCCTAGATCTCAAGCCCTAAATTAAAACCCTAACATACAGACCCCAAGGCAGGGTGCAGCCGGCGGGGTGCCTTGAGAGCATCTCTGCTTGAGCGCCGGAGAGCGGGAGGTCAGCGCACGTCGCTATCCAATCTCCGCAGTCTAAACTCCTGCTTGCAGAAGTCGTCCACCCAGAGCCAAGCCACGCTCTGCCCGCAACGGCGAGATGAAAGCACCAGCTCCCACGACGCGGCCCCAACCCTCTTGGCGGGTTGCAAATTGAAATCGATTACAACACGCCAGTCTGTTGCTCTCCGCCCCCCAGACGAGTTGTTCTCGGGGCATGCCATCTCTCATCAACCTCTATGGGAAACACATTGTGTGATTACAGCTCAAGCTGCCGGCCTCCCTCCTGTGGTGCCCAACTCCTCCTCCTTCCTGCAGCCCGGGGCGGCCACTCCATCCCGCTGTGGTTGTCACCGTGGCTATTCTCCGTCCTCCGCGCCCCTTCCATCTTTGACAACCTCCGGGCGGCCTGTGTTTGTTGGTCCCCGGGGTGTATGAAGCTTCGACCCGTTGCTCAGGTAGGCTCAGGTCTAGCTAGGGCGGCGCCCGGTTGACGCCCATTCGCGGGCGACAGTAGTGTCGGTTGATGAGCCTACATTAGCGCGAGGAGTTGTACGTTTGTGGGCGGGTGCCCAAATATCGCGCGCGTGGTGCCGTGTCCTCCATGCGGTCCAGGAGGTTTGATGGGCGGGAGCAGAGTCCACGCCCATGATGACACCCGCCTGACGGCCACCTCGCGCGGATGTCCCTGTTCGCCTGGGTGTCCGTAGGCAGCACCCCGGCCTGGTACCGGCAACCGGTGGGGCTCTGTTCCACAAGACATCACGGCTGGCAATGTAGCCGGCGGCTTTGGCGGTGCGGTGGCATCCAACGGAAGCGTCCAAATGTTCCATTGGATTGTGCGATCAAGGGGGGGGGGGGCGGTGGGGCTCTGCTCCACAGGACATCACGGCGGCCACGGCGGAGGATGTGGCGGGCGGCTTTGGCGGTGCGGTGGCATCCATCGGGAAGTGTCCCTATCTTTTTATTGGCTGCTGCGATAGATCAAGGGGTGGGGCTCCGTTCCACGGCGCTAAAGGTGGAAAGATGTGGCTTGCGGCTTTACTAGTGCGCCGGAGTAGGGGCCAAGGGGGGGGGGGGGGGGGGTTTGGGGGCTAGTTGAGGCTGATGTGCACGTCCATGACGCTGACGCACGGCGCAAAGCAGGCGGGGCACAGCTTGGCCTTGGCGTGCGCAGCGTCGATGCAGTCGCGGCAGAACATGAGGTGCAGGCAGGGCACCACGACGCAGGTGGGCGGCCCCTTGCGGCAGCCGTGGCACAGCAGGCCCCCGCCCCCGCCGCCGCCGCCCCCGCCGCCCTTGCCGCCGCCGCCCTGGCCCTTGAGCTGCCGCTCCAGCGCGGCCTTGCTGCTCTCGGCGGCCTCCACCTTGCGCTTGAGCTCGTCGATGGTCTGGTCGGCGCGCGCCATTGACGACGTCATCACCTCCTCCCGCTTCTGCAGGTACTTCAGCTTCTCGTCCTGCTCCATCTGCGCGCACACCGAGGCCCCGGCAGTCAGACCTCGCACACCCTGCGGAAGACCCCCCTTCACCCCCCATCCCCTAACAGTGTGGTATAACTATACTCCATAGGCAGAAATGGAGTAGAGATATAAAATATTGACGTTTTGATTGATATGTCGGCATCAAACTTCAATCGAGAAGCGCCGAAATTCCCTCACGGGGTTCCCGACCGGCCGATACCGGGCGCGTCGTCGTCGTGTACGAGTACCCGATGTACTAGGACAAGTACTGCAGCCCATTAAATTTCATCGGAAATTAAGAAAAAGCGGCACGGACGGTGAAGCTGTAGCCCCGTTAAAATCTTCCGACATACCGTTTCCAGATCTCTCGTTCCGTTTTCGACGGTGTTCGAATTCTTGACGCGAGATGTACCGCGCAATACACTAATAGTACTTAGTGCAGAATGGGAGGGAGTTCCGGGTTCCGGGACCGATCTCTGCCGACACAAATTAGGACCGTGACCGAGCCGGATTTTTAATCGCTTTAAATTTTGACAAACTGCTCAACTGCACCAAGTACTAAACCGGCTTCGCGGCGTGTACGAGAAAAACCCGATATCGGCATGTCAGGAACGCCGTGCTAAAGTATTACACATAAAAAATAGTAGTACTTATTTTTCCAAGTAATCTCAAATAGTACTTAATTTTTCAAGTGAATACCCTCTTAACTTGAAAAGTACGCTGAAGGAAAGCTTGAACCCTAGTGCAGGTCAAAAGGTGACGCCGTGTTGTATCAAAAGGTATCCTAACAACTGCGAGGCAATTGTTAGGAAGGAAGCGGGGTTGTGGGCCGGTGAAGGGGGGGGGGGGAGGTGCTGGGGCAATGGCGGCGTCTGTGCCGGGTGGGACAAAGGGGGCAGGTCAGAGCGGCTGCGCCGCACCACTTTCTGGACAGACTTCTGGTACTGCGACTCCAGCGTCTTGTGCGTGCTCTGCAGGCTGCGCAGCTTGTCGCCGATCCGCCGCTTCTTCGCCGTCACATTCTCCATCTGCGGCCCGGGCGAGCAGAGCGGTCAGAGCTCCACGATGGAAAGCGGATGGGAGCGGGGGCCCACAAGGGGGGGGAGGGGGGTAAGTCACACAAATGTGGTACATCCATGTGTGTGTGTATACACCGTACAATTTAATGCAGTCCGCGGAAACAACAAAGAATGCATTGTTTTTTGCAAACTTCCTGTTGGAATATTCGTGATGTATTCGTGCTATACTCTGAATTTTTGGTTTTATAGTTTCTTCCTCTTTCAACAGGTGGGGGGGGGGGGGGGGGGGGGTCAGAACGTCATTTGTCGGCGGACCGTTTGTGTTTGTACAGTATGCGGGGCACTTTCGGGTAGTGTTCTTACACGAGTGCCGTCGCCCCTATAACAACCTGTACGATGAGCCTCAAATCAGGGTTGCATGCGACGTATGTATATAAGAACATTCGCCATGGAAGAACGCAGTTGTAACGTGCGTGGCATGCCCATTTGGGTCAGTGTCAGACGAAGTAATCACGGATTCATTGCGGAACTAAGAACAGTTTACCGACATCCCAATTTCTATAGAAATGTTCTTGTTCTTCTGAGTGCGTCGGCACCCGTACCTGTATCTATACGGGTACGCGCGTCTTTCACGTGTTGAGTTGTACCGTATAAGGGTCACCTGGCGAGTAAATTTTGTCGCGGAATGCTGCCAGTATGCATCATCAACGCCGTCTTAACGATGTGCATCGGCCCGCGTTCCTGCATCGCTATCTGATTTCAAACAATGCACTAGTACTTTCCTCAATATATGGGCAATACAAACACAGACAATGTACTCACTGCTTTCC
>VCJN01002196.1:0-50815 GCA_006384855.1 Tetraselmis striata | reverse complement strand
CGGACTGAGGCAGCCGAGGCGTCCCGCCCTGCCCCGCGCCCCGCGTACAGGGGTCTCCGCCACCAATGGAGATGCCGTCTCAAGCCTGTGGTAGTGGTGGTTGTGATTGGGGGGGAATATGGTGGATGACGCGAGGCCATCGGAGGTTGCGATTGGCGCTTCGTTGGGGCGCATGGGGTTGTTTGTGTGGGAATTTGGGCATGTGGGCATGAGTGATAGCTGGGGCATCGATGCGGGGGAGCACCGGTACTCCGGCATTGGTGTATAGTTTGTTGGCGGGGGCCGTGATGGGGTCTGCCAAAGCTGGTACGGGAGTACGGGCCCGCCCTCGGCCCCTTGTACGAGGCGATCTGCGCCGAGGTGTCGTCTGTGGCTACGAGTGCTTTGCCATGTGCGCGTGAGATGCGCCGCGTGTACAAGACTGTACGGGCCCTCACCACGCTACCGTAAGAATATGTGCGGCGCGCACGCACGGCGTATGGGCACGCCCACGAGATCTTCGAGCTACTTACGGTCGGTAATGCTACGACCACCGCAGGATCGGATCCAGCAGCTGGTACTACGGCTCGTACGGGTATGAGCACTTGCGGAGGATTGCGCGTCACCACATCTCCTTTTACGACCACTCCTCTTGGAGTTGGTACTGGTGAGGCCGCCTCTGCTGCTCAACAATTGCTTCCTATCGGTGGGACGGGTATTGCCAATACCGTTACTACGTGCGTTTTTGTAGCTCTGAAGATACCGTCGCCAGGCGATTTAGTGGGACGCCCTCCGTCAACAACAACTCTTTCCCTCCCTGTTGTGTGATACCAGTCTTGCAGGGGTTTGACCAGCTGTTTGGAGCCTTGACGCCTGCACACTCTCAGCAGTATGTGCACGGCGGAGCGATCGTACAGCTACGAGTACGAGGACGCGAGTACATATCCGGCAGTACACGTACAACGCTGATGGCAGTATCGCGCGCTTCAAGGCCCGACTGGTTGTCCAAGGCTGCCGTCAACGACATTGCATGGACTATGCAGAGACTTTGCACCGAGTTCACTACTATCCGAGTGCTGTTTGCGACTGCAGTACAATACGGTTGGAACATCAATCAGGTTGATGTCGACACGGGGCATTGTCTGGCGGGGGCCGTGATGGGGTCTGTCTGCAGGCGGATGGCCTCGATAGCGTCCACCTTGGGTAGGGAGAGTTTTACGGTGCCCGACGTGACGTCCCGTTTACCTTTATTTGTGGCTTGGCATCAAGAGGCGTTTCGTACAGACATGAAGGTCAATGGCTGTGGCCGTGATGTGCGTCCAGGTCTTTTGGGTAGACCGGAAGATGTTGAGGTTAGCGTCACGGCCCTCATTCTCGGTTGCGATGTCAATGCCGGGGTTTGAGTAGTCGTTGAGGACTAGGACTATGGTGTCTTGGGGCGGTGCGTTCATCATCACGCCCGTGAGGGTGGTGTGAGGAGGTTCCTCCAGGGGGATTTTCGGGATTTGGTAGGGAGACGGAGCGGCGGGCGCCCCCTTGTGGGGAGGGGCTCGCGACGCCCTGAGGGCCCATGAGGGTTTGGAAGGGTCTACTGTCCTTTGGGTGGGCCCGCGATGCGAGAGTTGGGCCGGGTGGCGGGTGCTTTGCCTTTGGCGGCCGCGCGGAGCGCGTCCACTGTAGACGCGACGATGCCTTGTGGGATACAGGGCAGTGAGCGAGCGGGCGCGGGCGCGGAGGGGGGGGGGCGCTGGCGAGGTGCTGGGCAGTGCTGCCGGCAGCGGCGGAAGTGCCCGCGGCCATCGAGTGGGCGCGAGTAGTTAGGTGGTGTGGTGCAGCCGGGTTGCCCGAGCAGGGCCCGTTGGGGTCTACCTTTCGGGGCGCTGGCGGTGCGGCGTCGCCGGATATGGCCGCTGCCGGGTGGGCGGTGGGGGATGTGGCGGTTGCCGTCGCAGCGTCCTCATGGCTAGCGCCGGCCGACCCGGGGTCATAAGGTGTGGCCTCAGTGTTGTTTGATACCAGTCTTGCAGGCGTTTGACCGGCTGTTTGGAGCCTTGACGCCTGCACACTCTCAGCAGTATCTGTAGACGGCGGAGCAATCGTACGGCTACGAGTACGAGGACGCGAGTACATCTCCGGCAGCAGACGTACATCGCGGAGCGGCTGTACATCTACGAGTACGAGGACGCCCGTGCGAGCACAATCAAGATTCCGGTACTGCTGAGTATCAATGATGGGCGCCATGCAGTACTAGAATATACTGCAGGATATCGACCGATGCACCAGCGGATACTGTATTGTACGGACTTAGATAATGCCAATACTCAGGCTCGCACATATGCATTAAGTACTGGAGAATACAGTCAGCGCGCGATGGCGCAAGGTGGCGGATGCGCTAATGGGTGGCGCGCGTACCATGGCGTGCGCGAGTATAAAGGCAGGGCGCGACCCGTTGTAAGAGACAGTCGTTCTTTTCCCTCACGCCCATACTTTCAACAGGTTAGTTGGGCCCTCGCTTCCCTTCATCTCCCAAGCCAAGGAGCGGCCTCTGCCAGCCACAGGAGCATCACAACCAGGTTCTTTCGCCGCCCCTTGCTGCTGATTCTCGGGAGGGGACCTGCGCTGTTGGGCTGGGGACTCGAACGACTCGTTTTCGCTCGCTGAGAGCCGAGCGTGGCCGCGAGAAGCGGTGCACTGACGGTGGCAGTCAGTGGGCGCCCTGGGACGGGGCGTGGGGCTCGTTTGCCTGTGCGACGCGAGGTCGCTGCTCGACACTGGCCTTCCTAGGCAGTGGGCGTCCTGTAGGGGCGTAGGGGCTGTTGCCTGTGCAGCTCGACGCTGCTGTCGACCTCTCTCGTTTCGGCTGTGCCTCTCGACGCCTGGGCCCAAGAGGCAACAGGCGTCAAGCTGCTGCGGACCCGGCACCGGCGGCCTTTGTTGCTGGTGAGGAGGAGGAGCATGTTGCTTTCATGGCTGAAAATGCCGGTAACACCCCACCTGCAAAGCGCGTTGCGCTGTCCCTGCTGGATGACGAGTGGGATGATTGGGCGCCGGAACCGGGCACCCTGCTGTATGACCTCTTCGGAGGGGAGTATGAGTCCGAGGAGGATGTGCGGCCGGCTTGTTGTTTGATACCAGTCTTGCAGGCGTTTGACTGGCTGTTTGGGAGCCTTGACGCCTGCACACTCTCGGCGGTACCTGTAGACGGCGGAGCGATCGTACGGCTACGAGTACGAGGACGCGAGTACATCTCCGGCAGCAGACGTACATCGCGGAGCGGCTGTACATCTACGAGTACGAGGACGCCCGTGCGAGCACAATCAAGATTCCGGTACTGCTGAGTATCAATGGTGGGCGCCATGCAGTACTAGAATATACTGCAGGATATCGGCCGATGCAGCAGCGGATACTGTATTGTACGGACATAGATAATGCCAATACTCAGGCTCGCACATATGCATTAAGTACTGGAGAATACAGTCAGCGCGCGATGGCGCAAGGTGGCGGATGCGCTAATGGGTGGCGCGCGTACCATGGCGTGCGCGAGTATAAAGGCAGGGCGCGACCCGTTGTAAGAGACAGTCGTTCTTTTCCCTCACGCCCATATTTCAACAGGTTAGTTGGGCCCTCGCTTCCCTTCATCTCCCAAGCCAAGGAGCGGCCTCTGCCAACCACAGGAGCATCACAACCAGGTTCTTCCGCCGCCCCTTGCTGCTGATTCTTGGGAGGGGACCTGCGCTGTTGGGCTGGGGACTCGAACGACTCGTTTTCGCTCGCTGAGAGCCGAGCGTGGCCGCGAGAAGCGGTGCACTGACGGTGGCAGTCAGTGGGCGCCCTGGGACGGGGCGTGGGGCTCGTTTGCCTGTGCGACGCGAGGTCGCTGCTCGACACTGGCCTCCCTAGGCAGTGGGCGTCCTGTAGGGGCGTAGGGGCTGTTTGCCTGTGCAGCTCGACGCTGCTGTCGACCTCTTTCGTTTCGGCTGTGCCTCTCGACGCCTGGGGCCGCGTTCCGACGCCCCTTTCAGTCTCTCGACGACTCGGGCCGGCTTCGAGTCGTGTCGACTCGTGTGCGCTTGTCGCTCGCCCAGTTAGAGTGTGTCGAGCTGCCTCGCCGGCCACAGGGGGGGCAGACGGCCTCGTCGAGCGCTCTGTCGTGGTCTTGTGCCAGTGGTATCGACCCTCGTCACGAGGCAGGCAGGTTGCCGAGTTAGCAGCAGTCTGCGACCGGAGAACGACGTAGTTTCCGCCGTGTTATAGGCGAATCTACGAGAATCAAAAAGTAGCCGGATTTCCCGGTGGTTTTCCGATTTATCGTAGCCGGTAATTTGATTTCCGCGAGGGCCGCGGTTGTTTGTTGATTAATCGCGGCCGGTAATTAAAAGTTTGTGCGGCTCCGGTTGTTTTCTCTCCCCAATTTCGAAATTTTGACCGAGTTTCTCCCTGTTGACCATCTCTGGTGGGAGAAAGTTGCCACTGCGGCAAGCAGTGGTGGGGGCTTTTGGCCCTGTGAGGACCAGACCGCTGACTTGGCCTCTGTCCCGCTCTGCAGTTGATTTCCATCACTGTGATCATCATGCCGGAAGGAGTGTCCGCCCGCGCGCCGCGCATTCCGTTGCCGCCCGTTTTCTCTGGTCAGACCAAGGGGTGGCGCCGCTGGAGGCACCAGATGGAGGCCTATTGCAACGCCACTGGCATGAAGCAGGCCATGATGATGAGTGAGCATGCCTCATCTGATCAGCACTTCAAGCTGTATGCAACCCTGACTGCGCTGCTCCCCGAGGAGCTCCTGGATGTCATCCGTCGGCACCTGAATGACAATGCTACCTCTGGAGGCCAAGCCTGGGCAGCTCTGCGCACCCGCTTTGAGGGAGGCCATCTCGGCAGGATCTCCGACATGTATGCGGTGCTCCAATCCGGTCAACAGCGCACCGAGACTGCGGAGGCATACTACCATCGCCTGGACAACGCCTTCTTGGACTTGGTGGCTGAGGCTGAGGAGCATGAGGATGTTGAAGCTCCATCACATAACCAAGTTGTGACTCAGTTCCTGGCTGGCCTCCGTCCCGAGTACGAGCCCATCATCGGTATCCTGCAGGTGACCGCGGAGCATGAGGGCCGCGCCATCACCTGGGAGGGTGACTGCCTCAAGCTGGCGCAGAACTACTCCAAGCGTATTGAGAAGAACCATGCATCGGAGCCATCTGCGGAGGGCTACATAGCCAGTGGTGGCACCAAGCGCTCCGCCCATCTGGCCACAGGCGATGGATCTGGACCTCGCCGCCTTGGTGCCCCTCTGCGCGGTGGATGCTGGCAGTGCGGTGGGCCTCACTTCAAGCGGGACTGCCCGCAGCGCCCAAGAGGCAACAGGCGTCAAGCTGCTGCGGACCCGGCACCGGCGGCCTTTGTTGCTGATGAGGAGGAGGAGCATGTTGCTTTCATGGCTGAGAATGCCGGTAACACCCCACCTGCAAAGCGCGTTGCGCTGTCCCTGCTGGATGACGAGTGGGATGATTGGGCGCCGGAACCGGGCACCCTGCTGTATGACCTCTTCGGAGGGGAGTATGAGTCCGAGGAGGATGTGCGGCCGGCTGAGGCTGCTGGTGCTGTTGCTCAGGCGAATGAGCGCGAGCATGACCTGGACAGCCACAACATGGATGAGATCATATCGCTGTCTGGGCTGTCTGACTGCTTCGGCATGTCTGATGATGAGGCGGGTAGTGCCTCTGGTGGCATGGGCGGCTCTGCCCGTGTTGTAACCAAGTCTGATTCCGCTTACTTGCTTGATGCGGTTGCTCTTGCGAGTGTTGTTGTCGATGCACGAGGGGCGTGCATGCTGGGGCTGAATGATGATCTCGGAAGCTACCCGGACATGTGGGTGAAGGACAGTGGGGCATATCCGCATATGGTGGCTGACTCTGACAGCTTCGTGGAGTATGAGCAGCTTGCACCACCGGTTGAGGTGGGGGGTATTTGCTGTCTGGCGGTGGGCCGGGGGACGGTCTGGATGGTTGTTCGAGCCGATGGCGGCGAAGTACGCAGTGTGCTTCGTGGGGTTCTGCATGTCCCGGACTTGCCGGGCAAAACAAAGCATGGCTACCGCAGGTTGTTTAGCCAGCGGTTGGCGCAGGAGCGTGGCGCTTCGTTTCATTACACGGCCAACGGGGACTCCATGGTCTTGCGCTCTGCTGGCCGTGATATGACGGTCCCTATCGGGCGCGCTCCGGGAAGCAACTTGTACGCTTTCCGCAGCAGAATACTACGGAGCGGGCGTGCGCCCAGCCCTGCGGATGTTGTTGCGCTGCAAGCTTGTGGGAAGTTGTCAAAGTTGCTGTGGCACAGACGTCTTGGCCATCTGCATGCTGCAGGCATGGATCGTTTGCTTGCGGAGAGCGTCTCGGGGATCACGTTCGCGAAGGATGAGATACTGCCGTTTTGTGACTGTTGCGCGTTGGCGAAGTCTCACGAACAGCCGCGGTCGCGCATTGCGTCAAAGCGTCCTACTGGGCCACTGCAGAAGTTTGGAGCTGACATCTGGGGGCCAGTGGGTGTGACGTCCATTGGCGGGTTCCGTTACGTGTTTGGGATGACTGACTACTACTCGGCATACGGCTGGGTGGTGTTCATGAAGTCCAAGGATGAGGCTCCGAGGGCTCTGCTGTTGGTGGTGCGCGCTATCAGGCGCGTGCATCCCCGATTCGGATACGACAAGAGTACAGCTCGCCTGAGATTGGACAACGACTCAGTCTTCCAGAGTGCGGATTTTCGATCTGCATGCGATGGCCTGCACTTCGTTCCTGAGTTTTCTGCGCCATACTGCCAATGGCAGAATGGTCTGCAGGAGCGTATGTGGCTTACTCTGTCCGAGATGACGGTGGCTATGCTGCTACATGCTGGCCTGGGTCGTGAGTTCTGGGCGCTGGCCTTCTGTGCCGCGATGCACATCCGCAACAATGTCTACAGTCGGGGTGTCGGTTCTGTTCCCTACCGGCGTCACACTGGCAAGACCCCAGATGTGGCTGGGTTGCGGGTGTTCGGCTGTCCAGCGTATGTGCACGTGGATGCCGGGAATAGGCGGAAGCTTGACGCCAAGGCCTTTCGCGGGGTCTTCGTTGGTTATGGGCAGGAATCTCACACCTACTTAGTGTGGAACCCAGCTACTCGCCGCGTGGTTGCAAGTCGGAATGTGATTTTCGATGAGGGTTGGCGTGATGCGGCTTCCAGCAGCAAGGGGGGCAGTGGGGGCGATGCTGCTGCAAGCCTTGAGATGTTCCCCCAATACCAGGCACTTCTCGATAACAGCGGGGTTGGCAGCACGTCCGACGCATCACGGCTGCAAGAGATAACCGAGGCTCACCGGCGTGTCGTGGATGAAACGGACGACGTTGAGGAGGAGCTTGAGATTGAGGAGGAGCCACTGACTGCGGAGGAACTGGAACTTGGACCGCAGCAACCCACGCTGGAGCTGACCCAGTTGGAGACGAACGAGGGAACCGACGATGGCGGGCAAGAGGAACCTATAGTCCAGCGTGCTGAGAGGGACCCCTACCCTGCTCGTTCTCGCCGAGCTCCTGGGCAATGGTGGGTCGTGCATCCGGAAAACCCCAACGACGACGCTGCAGCTATGATGGCCGCCGCATTCGCGGCAGTGACACAGGGTGTCGATGAGCCCATCACGCTCAAGCAGGCCCTGTCCGGACCGTTCAAGGAGCAATGGGCGCAAGCCGTAGAGTCAGAATTCAACTCGTTGGAGAAGCAGGGCACGTGGGTGGTGTGCGAGTTACCAGAGGAGCGAACAGCCATTCCCAGCAAATGGGTATTCAAGGTCAAATACAACGCTGATGGCAGTATCGCGCGCTTCAAGGCCCGACTGGTTGTCCAAGGCTGCCGTCAACGACATGGCATCGACTATGCAGAGACTTTTGCACCGACCGTGAAGTTCACCACTATCCGAGTGCTGTTTGCGATTGCAGTACAATACGGTTGGAATATCCATCAGGTTGATGTCGACACGGCGTTCCTGTATGCTCCAGTGGAGGAGGAGATCTACATGAGGCCGCCGCCTGGCTATGAGCAGTACGATGCAAGAGGGCGGCCCATGGTCTTGCGCTTGTTGAAGAGCCTGTACGGGCTGAAGCAATCACCCCGAAATTGGCACAACACCTTGCATAAGTTCTTGGTGTGCTACGGGTTTCAGCAGCTCAAGTCCGACCCTGGCGCGTACGTCTACTGGCAGGGTGGGCAGTTGATCTGCATCCTGGTGGTGTACGTGGACGACATGATCTTTGCCTTCAAGGACGCAGTATGGGCCGCGGATTTCAAGACGGCATTAGGCGCCCGCTTTGACATCAAGGACTTGGGCGTCTGTGCCTGGGCGCTAGGCATGGCGGTGGAGCGAGACTGGGACAATGCGACGCTGAAGGTGCATCAGGCCAAGTACATTGATGACATGGTGCACAAGTTCAACCTTGCTGACGCTTACGCTGTGAGCACCCCAGCGGAGGTTGGTGCCGATGTCCCCGGTAGCAACAAGCCGTTGGCTGCTGAGATGCCCTATCAGGCCCTTGTGGGCAGCCTGCTGTACGCGATGGTGGCTACCCGCCCCGACATTGCCGAAGCTGTGAGCAAGTTGTGCAGGGTGATGGCCAAGCCTGAAGAGCGCCACTGGCAGGCTGCCAAGCGAGTCCTGCGATACCTGAAGGGTACCAAAACCCTGGGGCTGACCTTCAGTGGGGGCAAGGCTGACGGCCTACTGCACGGGTACTGCGACGCCGACTGGGCTGGAGACGTGGTGTCACGACGCTCCACCACTGGCTTCGTCTTCATGCTTTGTGGAGCTGCAGTGAGTTGGAAGTCGCAGCTGCAGGCCACTGTGGCGCTGTCAACGGCGGAGGCGGAGTACATGGCGTTGTGTGCTGCTGTGTGCGAGGCGCTGTTCTTGCGCGAGCTGCTGCGCGAGCTGTGTTGTGCTCAGTCCGAGGCCACAGTGATCTTCGAGGACAACCAGAGCTGCATTGCGCTGACGCGCAACCCCATGACCCATGGTCGCAGCAAGCACATCGCCATCAAGTACCACTTCACACGGGAGAAGGTGCTCAGCGGGGAGGTGGCAATTGAGTACTGCCCGACTGCACAGATGGTTGCGGATGCACTCACCAAGGCTCTGGGAAGGCTGAAGCACGCGGAGTTCGCCATGCAGATGTTGGGCGCGTGATGACTGCATGGCGAGTGGGGGTGTTGTTTGATACCAGTCTTGCAGGCGTTTGACCGGCTGTTTGGAGCCTTGACGCCTGCACACTCTCAGCAGTATCTGTAGACGGCGGAGCGATCGTACGGCTACGAGTACGAGGACGCGAGTACATCTCCGGCAGCAGACGTACATCGCGGAGCGGCTGTACATCTACGAGTACGAGGACGCCCGTGCGAGCACAATCAAGATTCCGGTACTGCTGAGTATCAATGGTGGGCGCCATGCAGTACTAGAATATACTGCAGGATATCGGCCGATGCAGCAGCGGATACTGTATTGTACGGACATAGATAATGCCAATACTCAGGCTCGCACATATGCATTAAGTACTGGAGAATACAGTCAGCGCGCGATGGCGCAAGGTGGCGGATGCGCTAATGGGTGGCGCGCGTACCATGGCGTGCGCGAGTATAAAGGCAGGGCGCGACCCGTTGTAAGAGACAGTCGTTCTTTTCCCTCACGCCCATATTTCAACAGGTTAGTTGGGCCCTCGCTTCCCTTCATCTCCCAAGCCAAGGAGCGGCCTCTGCCAACCACAGGAGCATCACAACCAGGTTCTTCCGCCGCCCCTTGCTGCTGATTCTTGGGAGGGGACCTGCGCTGTTGGGCTGGGGACTCGAACGACTCGTTTTCGCTCGCTGAGAGCCGAGCGTGGCCGCGAGAAGCGGTGCACTGACGGTGGCAGTCAGTGGGCGCCCTGGGACGGGGCGTGGGGCTCGTTTGCCTGTGCGACGCGAGGTCGCTGCTCGACACTGGCCTCCCTAGGCAGTGGGCGTCCTGTAGGGGCGTAGGGGCTGTTTGCCTGTGCAGCTCGACGCTGCTGTCGACCTCTTTCGTTTCGGCTGTGCCTCTCGACGCCTGGGGCCGCGTTCCGACGGCCCCTTTCAGTCTCTCGACGACTCGGGCCGGCTTCGAGTCGTGTCGACTCGTGTGCGCTTGTCGCTCGCCCAGTTAGAGTGTGTCGAGCTGCCTCGCCGGCCACAGGGGGGGCAGACGGCCTCGTCGAGCGCTCTGTCGTGGTCTTGTGCCAGTGGTATCGACCCTCGTCACGAGGCAGGCAGGTTGCCGAGTTAGCAGCAGTCTGCGACCGGAGAACGACGTAGTTTCCGCCGTGTTATAGGCGAATCTACGAGAATCAAAAAGTAGCCGGATTTCCCGGTGGTTTTCCGATTTATCGTAGCCGGTATTCTGATTTCCGCGAGGCCGCGGTTGTTTGTTGATTAATCGCGGCCGGTAATTAAAAGTTTGTGCGGCTCCGGTTGTTTTCTCTGCTCAATTTCGAAATTTTGACCGAGTTTCTCCCTGTTGACCATCTCTGGTGGGAGAAAGTTGCCACTGCGGCAAGCAGTGGTGGGGGCTTTTGGCCCTGTGAGGACCAGACCGCTGACTTGGCCTCTGTCCCGCTCTGCAGTTGATTTCCATCACTGTGATCATCATGCCGGAAGGAGTGTCCGCCCGCGCGCCGCGCATTCCGTTGCCGCCCGTTTTCTCTGGTCAGACCAAGGGGTGGCGCCGCTGGAGGCACCAGATGGAGGCCTATTGCAACGCCACTGGCATGAAGCAGGCCATGATGATGAGTGAGCATGCCTCATCTGATCAGCATTTCAAGCTGTATGCAACCCTGACTGCGCTGCTCCCCGAGGAGCTCCTGGATGTCATCCGTCGGCACCTGAATGACAATGCTACCTCTGGAGGCCAAGCCTGGGCAGCTCTGCGCACCCGCTTTGAGGGAGGCCATCTCGGCAGGATCTCCGACATGTATGCGGTGCTCCAATCCGGTCAACAGCGCACCGAGACTGCGGAGGCATACTACCATCGCCTGGACAACGCCTTCTTGGACTTGGTGGCTGAGGCTGAGGAGCATGAGGATGTTGAAGCTCCATCACATAACCAAGTTGTGACTCAGTTCCTGGCTGGCCTCCGTCCCGAGTACGAGCCCATCATCGGTATCCTGCAGGTGACCGCGGAGCATGAGGGCCGCGCCATCACCTGGGAGGGTGACTGCCTCAAGCTGGCGCAGAACTACTCCAAGCGTATTGAGAAGAACCATGCATCGGAGCCATCTGCGGAGGGCTACATAGCCAGTGGTGGCACCAAGCGCTCCGCCCATCTGGCCACAGGCGATGGATCTGGACCTCGCCGCCTTGGTGCCCCTCTGCGCGGTGGATGCTGGCAGTGCGGTGGGCCTCACTTCAAGCGGGACTGCCCGCAGCGCCCAAGAGGCAACAGGCGTCAAGCTGCTGCGGACCCGGCACCGGCGGCCTTTGTTGCTGATGAGGAGGAGGAGCATGTTGCTTTCATGGCTGAGAATGCCGGTAACACCCCACCTGCAAAGCGCGTTGCGCTGTCCCTGCTGGATGACGAGTGGGATGATTGGGCGCCGGAACCGGGCACCCTGCTGTATGACCTCTTCGGAGGGGAGTATGAGTCCGAGGAGGATGTGCGGCCGGCTGAGGCTGCTGGTGCTGTTGCTCAGGCGAATGAGCGCGAGCATGACCTGGACAGCCACAACATGGATGAGATCATATCGCTGTCTGGGCTGTCTGACTGCTTCGGCATGTCTGATGATGAGGCGGGTAGTGCCTCTGGTGGCATGGGCGGCTCTGCCCGTGTTGTAACCAAGTCTGATTCCGCTTACTTGCTTGATGCGGTTGCTCTTGCGAGTGCTGTTGTCGATGCACGAGGGGCGTGCATGCTGGGGCTGAATGATGATCTCGGAAGCTACCCGGACATGTGGGTGAAGGACAGTGGGGCATATCCGCATATGGTGGCTGACTCTGACAGCTTCGTGGAGTATGAGCAGCTTGCACCACCGGTTGAGGTGGGGGGTATTTGCTGTCTGGCGGTGGGCCGGGGGACGGTCTGGATGGTTGTTCGAGCCGATGGCGGCGAAGTACGCAGTGTGCTTCGTGGGGTTCTGCATGTCCCGGACTTGCCGGGCAAAACAAAGCATGGCTACCGCAGGTTGTTTAGCCAGCGGTTGGCGCAGGAGCGTGGCGCTTCGTTTCATTACACGGCCAACGGGGACTCCATGGTCTTGCGCTCTGCTGGCCGTGATATGACGGTCCCTATCGGGCGCGCTCCGGGAAGCAACTTGTACGCTTTCCGCAGCAGAATACTACGGAGCGGGCGTGCGCCCAGCCCTGCGGATGTTGTTGCGCTGCAAGCTTGTGGGAAGTTGTCAAAGTTGCTGTGGCACAGACGTCTTGGCCATCTGCATGCTGCAGGCATGGATCGTTTGCTTGCGGAGAGCGTCTCGGGGATCACGTTCGCGAAGGATGAGATACTGCCGTTTTGTGACTGTTGCGCGTTGGCGAAGTCTCACGAACAGCCGCGGTCGCGCATTGCGTCAAAGCGTCCTACTGGGCCACTGCAGAAGTTTGGAGCTGACATCTGGGGGCCAGTGGGTGTGACGTCCATTGGCGGGTTCCGTTACGTGTTTGGGATGACTGACTACTACTCGGCATACGGCTGGGTGGTGTTCATGAAGTCCAAGGATGAGGCTCCGAGGGCTCTGCTGTTGGTGGTGCGCGCTATCAGGCGCGTGCATCCCCGATTCGGATACGACAAGAGTACAGCTCGCCTGAGATTGGACAACGACTCAGTCTTCCAGAGTGCGGATTTTCGATCTGCATGCGATGGCCTGCACTTCGTTCCTGAGTTTTCTGCGCCATACTGCCAATGGCAGAATGGTCTGCAGGAGCGTATGTGGCTTACTCTGTCCGAGATGACGGTGGCTATGCTGCTACATGCTGGCCTGGGTCGTGAGTTCTGGGCGCTGGCCTTCTGTGCCGCGATGCACATCCGCAACAATGTCTACAGTCGGGGTGTCGGTTCTGTTCCCTACCGGCGTCACACTGGCAAGACCCCAGATGTGGCTGGGTTGCGGGTGTTCGGCTGTCCAGCGTATGTGCACGTGGATGCCGGGAATAGGCGGAAGCTTGACGCCAAGGCCTTTCGCGGGGTCTTCGTTGGTTATGGGCAGGAATCTCACACCTACTTGGTGTGGAACCCAGCTACTCGCCGCGTGGTTGCAAGTCGGAATGTGATTTTCGATGAGGGTTGGCGTGATGCGGCTTCCAGCAGCAAGGGGGGCAGTGGGGGCGATGCTGCTGCAAGCCTTGAGATGTTCCCCCAATACCAGGCACTTCTCGATAACAGCGGGGTTGGCAGCACGTCCGACGCATCACGGGTGCAAGAGATAACCGAGGCTCACCGGCGTGTCGTGGATGAAACGGACGACGTTGAGGAGGAGCTTGAGATTGAGGAGGAGCCACTGACTGCGGAGGAACTGGAACTTGGACCGCAGCAACCCACGCTGGAGCTGACCCAGTTGGAGACGAACGAGGGAACCGACGATGGCGGGCAAGAGGAACCTATAGTCCAGCGTGCTGAGAGGGACCCCTACCCTGCTCGTTCTCGCCGAGCTCCTGGGCAATGGTGGGTCGTGCATCCGGAAAACCCCAACGACGACGCTGCAGCTATGATGGCCGCCGCATTCGCGGCAGTGACACAGGGTGTCGATGAGCCCATCACGCTCAAGCAGGCCCTGTCCGGACCGTTCAAGGAGCAATGGGCGCAAGCCGTAGAGTCAGAATTCAACTCGTTGGAGAAGCAGGGCACGTGGGTGGTGTGCGAGTTACCAGAGGAGCGAACAGCCATTCCCAGCAAATGGGTATTCAAGGTCAAATACAACGCTGATGGCAGTATCGCGCGCTTCAAGGCCCGACTGGTTGTCCAAGGCTGCCGTCAACGACATGGCATCGACTATGCAGAGACTTTTGCACCGACCGTGAAGTTCACCACTATCCGAGTGCTGTTTGCGATTGCAGTACAATACGGTTGGAATATCCATCAGGTTGATGTCGACACGGCGTTCCTGTATGCTCCAGTGGAGGAGGAGATCTACATGAGGCCGCCGCCTGGCTATGAGCAGTACGATGCAAGAGGGCGGCCCATGGTCTTGCGCTTGTTGAAGAGCCTGTACGGGCTGAAGCAATCACCCCGAAATTGGCACAACACCTTGCATAAGTTCTTGGTGTGCTACGGGTTTCAGCAGCTCAAGTCCGACCCTGGCGCGTACGTCTACTGGCAGGGTGGGCAGTTGATCTGCATCCTGGTGGTGTACGTGGACGACATGATCTTTGCCTTCAAGGACGCAGTATGGGCCGCGGATTTCAAGACGGCATTAGGCGCCCGCTTTGACATCAAGGACTTGGGCGTCTGTGCCTGGGCGCTAGGCATGGCGGTGGAGCGAGACTGGGACAATGCGACGCTGAAGGTGCATCAGGCCAAGTACATTGATGACATGGTGCACAAGTTCAACCTTGCTGACGCTTACGCTGTGAGCACCCCAGCGGAGGTTGGTGCCGATGTCCCCGGTAGCAACAAGCCGTTGGCTGCTGAGATGCCCTATCAGGCCCTTGTGGGCAGCCTGCTGTACGCGATGGTGGCTACCCGCCCCGACATTGCCGAAGCTGTGAGCAAGTTGTGCAGGGTGATGGCCAAGCCTGAAGAGCGCCACTGGCAGGCTGCCAAGCGAGTCCTGCGATACCTGAAGGGTACCAAAACCCTGGGGCTGACCTTCAGTGGGGGCAAGGCTGACGGCCTACTGCACGGGTACTGCGACGCCGACTGGGCTGGAGACGTGGTGTCACGACGCTCCACCACTGGCTTCGTCTTCATGCTTTGTGGAGCTGCAGTGAGTTGGAAGTCGCAGCTGCAGGCCACTGTGGCGCTGTCAACGGCGGAGGCGGAGTACATGGCGTTGTGTGCTGCTGTGTGCGAGGCGCTGTTCTTGCGCGAGCTGCTGCGCGAGCTGTGTTGTGCTCAGTCCGAGGCCACAGTGATCTTCGAGGACAACCAGAGCTGCATTGCGCTGACGCGCAACCCCATGACCCATGGTCGCAGCAAGCACATCGCCATCAAGTACCACTTCACACGGGAGAAGGTGCTCAGCGGGGAGGTGGCAATTGAGTACTGCCCGACTGCACAGATGGTTGCGGATGCACTCACCAAGGCTCTGGGAAGGCTGAAGCACGCGGAGTTCGCCATGCAGATGTTGGGCGCGTGATGACTGCATGGCGAGTGGGGGTGTTGTTTGATACCAGTCTTGCAGGCGTTTGACCGGCTGTTTGGAGCCTTGACGCCTGCACACTCTCAGCAGTATCTGTAGACGGCGGAGCGATCGTACGGCTACGAGTACGAGGACGCGAGTACATCTCCGGCAGCAGACGTACATCGCGGAGCGGCTGTACATCTACGAGTACGAGGACGCCCGTGCGAGCACAATCAAGATTCCGGTACTGCTGAGTATCAATGGTGGGCGCCATGCAGTACTAGAATATACTGCAGGATATCGGCCGATGCAGCAGCGGATACTGTATTGTACGGACATAGATAATGCCAATACTCAGGCTCGCACATATGCATTAAGTACTGGAGAATACAGTCAGCGCGCGATGGCGCAAGGTGGCGGATGCGCTAATGGGTGGCGCGCGTACCATGGCGTGCGCGAGTATAAAGGCAGGGCGCGACCCGTTGTAAGAGACAGTCGTTCTTTTCCCTCACGCCCATATTTCAACAGGTTAGTTGGGCCCTCGCTTCCCTTCATCTCCCAAGCCAAGGAGCGGCCTCTGCCAACCACAGGAGCATCACAACCAGGTTCTTCCGCCGCCCCTTGCTGCTGATTCTTGGGAGGGGACCTGCGCTGTTGGGCTGGGGACTCGAACGACTCGTTTTCGCTCGCTGAGAGCCGAGCGTGGCCGCGAGAAGCGGTGCACTGACGGTGGCAGTCAGTGGGCGCCCTGGGACGGGGCGTGGGGCTCGTTTGCCTGTGCGACGCGAGGTCGCTGCTCGACACTGGCCTCCCTAGGCAGTGGGCGTCCTGTAGGGGCGTAGGGGCTGTTTGCCTGTGCAGCTCGACGCTGCTGTCGACCTCTTTCGTTTCGGCTGTGCCTCTCGACGCCTGGGGCCGCGTTCCGACGCCCCTTTCAGTCTCTCGACGACTCGGGCCGGCTTCGAGTCGTGTCGACTCGTGTGCGCTTGTCGCTCGCCCAGTTAGAGTGTGTCGAGCTGCCTCGCCGGCCACAGGGGGGGCAGACGGCCTCGTCGAGCGCTCTGTCGTGGTCTTGTGCCAGTGGTATCGACCCTCGTCACGAGGCAGGCAGGTTGCCGAGTTAGCAGCAGTCTGCGACCGGAGAACGACGTAGTTTCCGCCGTGTTATAGGCGAATCTACGAGAATCAAAAAGTAGCCGGATTTCCCGGTGGTTTTCCGATTTATCGTAGCCGGTAATTTGATTTCCGCAGGGCCGCGGTTGTTTGTTGATTAATCGCGGCCGGTAATTAAAAGTTTGTGCGGCTCCGGTTGTTTTCTCTCCCCAATTTCGAAATTTTGACCGAGTTTCTCCCTGTTGACCATCTCTGGTGGGAGAAAGTTGCCACTGCGGCAAGCAGTGGTGGGGGCTTTTGGCCCTGTGAGGACCAGACCGCTGACTTGGCCTCTGTCCCGCTCTGCAGTTGATTTCCATCACTGTGATCATCATGCCGGAAGGAGTGTCCGCCCGCGCGCCGCGCATTCCGTTGCCGCCCGTTTTCTCTGGTCAGACCAAGGGGTGGCGCCGCTGGAGGCACCAGATGGAGGCCTATTGCAACGCCACTGGCATGAAGCAGGCCATGATGATGAGTGAGCATGCCTCATCTGATCAGCACTTCAAGCTGTATGCAACCCTGACTGCGCTGCTCCCCGAGGAGCTCCTGGATGTCATCCGTCGGCACCTGAATGACAATGCTACCTCTGGAGGCCAAGCCTGGGCAGCTCTGCGCACCCGCTTTGAGGGAGGCCATCTCGGCAGGATCTCCGACATGTATGCGGTGCTCCAATCCGGTCAACAGCGCACCGAGACTGCGGAGGCATACTACCATCGCCTGGACAACGCCTTCTTGGACTTGGTGGCTGAGGCTGAGGAGCATGAGGATGTTGAAGCTCCATCACATAACCAAGTTGTGACTCAGTTCCTGGCTGGCCTCCGTCCCGAGTACGAGCCCATCATCGGTATCCTGCAGGTGACCGCGGAGCATGAGGGCCGCGCCATCACCTGGGAGGGTGACTGCCTCAAGCTGGCGCAGAACTACTCCAAGCGTATTGAGAAGAACCATGCATCGGAGCCATCTGCGGAGGGCTACATAGCCAGTGGTGGCACCAAGCGCTCCGCCCATCTGGCCACAGGCGATGGATCTGGACCTCGCCGCCTTGGTGCCCCTCTGCGCGGTGGATGCTGGCAGTGCGGTGGGCCTCACTTCAAGCGGGACTGCCCGCAGCGCCCAAGAGGCAACAGGCGTCAAGCTGCTGCGGACCCGGCACCGGCGGCCTTTGTTGCTGATGAGGAGGAGGAGCATGTTGCTTTCATGGCTGAGAATGCCGGTAACACCCCACCTGCAAAGCGCGTTGCGCTGTCCCTGCTGGATGACGAGTGGGATGATTGGGCGCCGGAACCGGGCACCCTGCTGTATGACCTCTTCGGAGGGGAGTATGAGTCCGAGGAGGATGTGCGGCCGGCTGAGGCTGCTGGTGCTGTTGCTCAGGCGAATGAGCGCGAGCATGACCTGGACAGCCACAACATGGATGAGATCATATCGCTGTCTGGGCTGTCTGACTGCTTCGGCATGTCTGATGATGAGGCGGGTAGTGCCTCTGGTGGCATGGGCGGCTCTGCCCGTGTTGTAACCAAGTCTGATTCCGCTTACTTGCTTGATGCGGTTGCTCTTGCGAGTGTTGTTGTCGATGCACGAGGGGCGTGCATGCTGGGGCTGAATGATGATCTCGGAAGCTACCCGGACATGTGGGTGAAGGACAGTGGGGCATATCCGCATATGGTGGCTGACTCTGACAGCTTCGTGGAGTATGAGCAGCTTGCACCACCGGTTGAGGTGGGGGGTATTTGCTGTCTGGCGGTGGGCCGGGGGACGGTCTGGATGGTTGTTCGAGCCGATGGCGGCGAAGTACGCAGTGTGCTTCGTGGGGTTCTGCATGTCCCGGACTTGCCGGGCAAAACAAAGCATGGCTACCGCAGGTTGTTTAGCCAGCGGTTGGCGCAGGAGCGTGGCGCTTCGTTTCACTACACGGCCAACGGGGACTCCATGGTCTTGCGCTCTGCTGGCCGTGATATGACGGTCCCTATCGGGCGCGCTCCGGGAAGCAACTTGTACGCTTTCCGCAGCAGAATACTAAAGAGCGGGCGTGCGCCCAGCCCTGCGGATGTTGTTGCGCTGCAAGCTTGTGGGAAGTTGTCAAAGTTGCTGTGGCACAGACGTCTTGGCCATCTGCATGCTGCAGGCATGGATCGTTTGCTTGCGGAGAGCGTCTCGGGGATCACGTTCGCGAAGGATGAGATACTGCCGTTTTGTGACTGTTGCGCGTTGGCGAAGTCTCACGAACAGCCGCGGTCGCGCATTGCGTCAAAGCGTCCTACTGGGCCACTGCAGAAATTTGGAGCTGACATCTGGGGGCCAGTGGGTGTGACGTCCATTGGCGGGTTCCGTTACGTGTTTGGGATGACTGACTACTACTCGGCATACGGCTGGGTGGTGTTCATGAAGTCCAAGGATGAGGCTCCGAGGGCTCTGCTGTTGGTGGTGCGCGCTATCAGGCGCGTGCATCCCCGATTCGGATACGACAAGAGTACAGCTCGCCTGAGATTGGACAACGACTCAGTCTTCCAGAGTGCGGATTTTCGATCTGCATGCGATGGCCTGCACTTCGTTCCTGAGTTTTCTGCGCCATACTGCCAATGGCAGAATGGTCTGCAGGAGCGTATGTGGCTTACTCTGTCCGAGATGACGGTGGCTATGCTTCTACATGCTGGCCTGGGTCGTGAGTTCTGGGCGCTGGCCTTCTGTGCCGCGATGCACATCCGCAACAATGTCTACAGCCGGGGTGTCGGTTCTGTTCCCTACCGGCGTCACACTGGCAAGACCCCAGATGTGGCTGGGTTGCGGGTGTTCGGCTGTCCAGCGTATGTGCACGTGGATGCCGGGAATAGGCGGAAGCTTGACGCCAAGGCCTTTCGCGGGGTCTTCGTTGGTTATGGGCAGGAATCTCACACCTACTTGGTGTGGAACCCAGCTACTCGCCGCGTGGTTGCAAGTCGGAATGTGATTTTCGATGAGGGTTGGCGTGATGCGGCTTCCAGCAGCAAGGGGGGCAGTGGGGGCGATGCTGCTGCAAGCCTTGAGATGTTCCCCCAATACCAGGCACTTCTCGATAGCAGCGGGGTTGGCAGCACGTCCGACGCATCACGGGTGCAAGAGATAACCAAGGCTCCCCGGCGTGTCGTGGATGAAACGGACGACGTTGATGAGGAGCTTGAGATTGAGGAGGAGCCACTGACTGCGGAGGAACTGGAACTTGGACCGCAGCAACCCACGCTGGAGCTGACCCAGTTGGAGACGAACGAGGGAACCGACGATGGCGGGCAAGAGGAACCTATAGTCCAGCGTGCTGAGAGGGACCCCTACCCTGCTCGTTCTCGCCGAGCTCCTGGGCAATGGTGGGTCGTGCATCCGGAAAACCCCAACGACGACGCTGCAGCTATGATGGCCGCCGCATTCGCGGCAGTGACACAGGGTGTCGATGAGCCCATCACGCTCAAGCAGGCCCTGTCCGGACCGTTCAAGGAGCAATGGGCGCAAGCCGTAGAGTCAGAATTCAACTCGTTGGAGAAGCAGGGCACGTGGGTGGTGTGCGAGTTACCAGAGGAGCGAACAGCCATTCCCAGCAAATGGGTATTCAAGGTCAAATACAACGCTGATGGCAGTATCGCGCGCTTCAAGGCCCGACTGGTTGTCCAAGGCTGCCGTCAACGACATGGCATCGACTATGCAGAGACTTTTGCACCGACCGTGAAGTTCACCACTATCCGAGTGCTGTTTGCGATTGCAGTACAATACGGTTGGAGTATCCATCAGGTTGATGTCGACACGGCGTTCCTGTATGCTCCAGTGGAGGAGGAGATCTACATGAGGCCGCCGCCTGGCTATGAGCAGTACGATGCAAGAGGGCGGCCCATGGTCTTGCGCTTGTTGAAGAGCCTGTACGGGCTGAAGCAATCACCCCGAAATTGGCACAACACCTTGCATAAGTTCTTGGTGTGCTACGGGTTTCAGCAGCTCAAGTCCGACCCTGGTGCGTACGTCTACTGGCAGGGTGGGCAGTTGATCTGCATCCTGGTGGTGTACGTGGACGACATGATCTTTGCCTTCAAGGACGCAGTATGGGCCGCGGATTTCAAGACGGCTTTAGGCGCCCGCTTTGACATCAAGGACTTGGGCGTCTGTGCCTGGGCGCTAGGCATGGCGGTGGAGCGAGACTGGGACAATGCGACGCTGAAGGTGCATCAGGCCAAGTACATTGATGACATGGTGCACAAGTTCAACCTTGCTGACGCTTACGCTGTGAGCACCCCAGCGGAGGTTGGTGCCGATGTCCCCGGTAGCAACAAGCCGTTGGCTGCTGAGATGCCCTATCAGGCCCTTGTGGGCAGCCTGCTGTACGCGATGGTGGCTACCCGCCCCGACATTGCCGAAGCTGTGAGCAAGTTGTGCAGGGTGATGGCCAAGCCTGAAGAGCGCCACTGGCAGGCTGCCAAGCGAGTCCTGCGATACCTGAAGGGTACCAAAACCCTGGGGCTGACCTTCAGTGGGGGCAAGGCTGACGGCCTACTGCACGGGTACTGCGACGCCGACTGGGCTGGAGATGTGGTGTCACGACGCTCCACCACTGGCTTCGTCTTCATGCTTTGTGGAGCTGCAGTGAGTTGGAAGTCGCAGCTGCAGGCCACTGTGGCGCTGTCAACGGCGGAGGCGGAGTACATGGCGTTGTGTGCTGCTGTGTGCGAGGCGCTGTTCTTGCGCGAGCTGCTGCGCGAGCTGTGTTGTGCTCAGTCCGAGGCCACAGTGATCTTCGAGGACAACCAGAGCTGCATTGCGCTGACGCGCAACCCCATGACCCATGGTCGCAGCAAGCACATCGCCATCAAGTACCACTTCACACGGGAGAAGGTGCTCAGCGGGGAGGTGGCAATTGAGTACTGCCCGACTGCACAGATGGTTGCGGATGCACTCACCAAGGCTCTGGGAAGGCTGAAGCACGCGGAGTTCGCCATGCAGATGTTGGGCGCGTGATGACTGCATGGCGAGTGGGGGTGTTGTTTGATACCAGTCTTGCAGGCGTTTGACTGGCTGTTGGGAGCCTTGACGCCTGCACACTCTCGGCGGTACCTGTAGACGGCGGAGCGATCGTACGGCTACGAGTACGAGGACGCGAGTACATCTCCGGCAGCAGACGTACATCGCGGAGCGGCTGTACATCTACGAGTACGAGGACGCCCGTGCGAGCACAATCAAGATTCCGGTACTGCTGAGTATCAATGGTGGGCGCCATGCAGTACTAGAATATACTGCAGGATATCAGCCGATGCAGAATATACTGCAGGATATCGGCCGATGCACCAACGGATACTGTATTGTACGGACATAGATAATGCCAATACTCAGGCTCGCACATATGCATTAAGTACTGGAGAATACAGTCAGCGCGCGATGGCGCAAGGTGGCGGATGCGCTCATGGGTGGCGCGCGTACCATGGCGTGCGCGAGTATAAAGGCAGGGCGCGACCCGTTGTAAGAGACAGTCGTTCTTTCCCCTCACGCCCATAATTCAACAGCGCAACCCCATGACCCATGGTCGCAGCAAGCACATCGCCATCAAGTACCACTTCACACGGGAGAAGGTGCTCAGCGGGGAGGTGGCAATTGAGTACTGCCCGACTGCACAGATGGTTGCGGATGCACTCACCAAGGCTCTGGGAAGGCTGAAGCACGCGGAGTTCGCCATGCAGATGTTGGGCGCGTGATGACTGCATGGCGAGTGGGGGTGTTGTTTGATACCAGTCTTGCAGGCGTATGACCGGCTGTCTGGAGCCTTGACGCCTGCACACTCTCAGCAGTATCTGTAGACGGCGGAGCGATCGTACGGCTACGAGTACGAGGACGCGAGTACATCTCCGGCAGCAGACGTACATCGCGGAGCGGCTGTACATCTTCGAGTACGAGGACGCCCGTGCGAGCACAATCAAGATTCCGGTACTGCTGAGTATCAATGGTGGGCGCCATGCAGTACTAGAATATACTGCAGGATATCGGCCGATGCAGAATATACTGCAGGATATCGGCCGATGCAGCAGCGGATACTGTATTGTACGGACATAGATAATGCCAATACTTAGGCTCGCATATATGCGTTAAGTACTGGAGAATACAGTCAGCGCGCGATGGCGCAAGGTGGCGGATGCGCTAATGGCTGGCGTGCGCACCATGGCGTGCGGAGTATAAAGGCAGGGCGCGACCCGTTGTAAGAGACAGTCGTTCTTTTCCCTCACGCCCATATTTCAACAGCTGACCTTCAGTGGGGGCAAGGCTGACGGCCTACTGCACGGGTACTGCGACGCCGACTGGGCTGGAGATGTGGTGTCACGACGCTCCACCACTGGCTTCGTCTTCATGCTTTGTGGAGCTGCAGTGAGTTGGAAGTCGCAGCTGCAGGCCACTGTGGCGCTGTCAACGGCGGAGGCGGAGTACATGGCGTTGTGTGCTGCTGTGTGCGAGGCGCTGTTCTTGCGCGAGCTGCTGCGCGAGCTGTGTTGTTGTTGTTTGATACCAGTCTTGCAGGCGTTTGACCGGCTGTTTGGAGCCTTGACGCCTGCACACTCTCAGCAGTATCTGTAGACGGCGGAGCGATCGTACGGCTACGAGTACGAGGACGCGAGTACATCTCCGGCAGCAGACGTACATCGGGGAGCGGCTGTACATCTACGAATACGAGGACGCCCGTGCGAGCAAAATCAAGATTCCGGTACTGCTGAATATCAATGGTGGGCGCCATGCAGTACTAGAATATACTGCAGGATATCGGCCGATGCAGCAGCGGATACTGTATTGTACGGACATAGATAATGCCAATACTCAGGCTCGCACAAATGCGTTAAGTACTGGCGACTACAGTCAGCGCGCGATGGCGCAAGGTGGCGGATGCGCTAATGGCTGGCGCGCGCACCATGGCGTGCGCGAGTATAAAGGCAGGGCGCGACCCGTTGTAAGAGACAGTCGTTCTTTTCCCTCACGCCCATATTTCAATAGGTTAGTTGGGCCCTCGCTTCCCTTCATCTCCCAAGCCAAGGAGCGGCCTCTGCCAACCACAGGAGCATCACAACCAGGTTCTTCCGCCGCCCCTTGCTGCTGATTCTTGGGAGGGGACCTGCGCTGTTGGGCTGGGGACTCGAACGACTCGTTTTCGCTCGCTGAGAGCCGAGCGTGGCCGCGAGAAGCGGTGCACTGACGGTGGCAGTCAGTGGGCGCCCTGGGACGGGGCGTGGGGCTCGTTTGCCTGTGCGACGCGAGGTCGCTGCTCGACACTGGCCTCCCTAGGCAGTGGGCGTCCTGTAGGGGCGTAGGGGCTGTTTGCCTGTGCAGCTCGACGCTGCTGTCGACCTCTCTCGTTTCGGCTGTGCCTCTCGACGCCTGGGGCCGCGTTCCGACGGCCCTTTCAGTCTCTCGACGACTCGGGCCGGCTTCGAGTCGTGTCGACTCGTGTGCGCTTGTCGCTCGCCCAGTTACAGTGTGTCGAGCTGCCTCGCCGGCCACAGGGGGGGCAGACGGCCTCGTCGAGCGCTCTGTCGTGGTCTTGTGCCAGTGGTATCGACCCTCGTCACGAGGCAGGCAGGTTGCCGACTTAGCAGCAGTCTGCGACCGGAGAACGACGTAGTTTCCGCCGTGTTATAGGCGAATCTACGAGAATCAAAAAATAGCCGGATTTCCCGGTGGTTTTCCGATTTATCGTAGCCGGTATTCTGATTTCCGCGAGGCCGCGGTTGTTTGTTGATTGATCGCGGCCGGTAATCAAAAGTTTGTGCGGCTCCGGTTGTTTTCTCTGCTCAATTTCGAAGTTTTGACCGAGTTTCTCCCTGTTGACCATCTCTGGTGGAGAGAGTTGCCACTGCGGCAAGCAGTGGTGGGGGCTTTTGGCCCTGTGAGGACCAGACCGCTGACTTGGCCTCTGTCCCGCTCTGCAGTTGATTTTCATCACTGTGATCATCATGCCGGAAGGAGTGTCCGCCCGCGCGCCGCGCATTCCGTTGCCGCCCGTTTTCTCTAATCAGACCAAGGGGTGGCGCCGCTGGAGGCACCAGATGGAGGCCTATTGCAACGCCACTGGCATGAAGCAGGCCATGATGATGAGTGAGCATGCCTCATCTGATCAGCATTTCAAGCTGTATGTAACCCTGACTGCGCTGCTCCCCGAGGAGCTCCTGCATGTCATCCTTCGGCACCTGAATGACAATGCTACCTCTGGAGGCCAAGCCTGGGCAGCTCTGCGCACCCGCTTTGAGGGAGGCCATCTCGGCAGGATCTCCGACATGTATGCGGTGCTCCAATCCGGTCAACAGCGCACCGAGACTGCGGAGGCATACTACCATCGCCTGGACAACGCCTTCTTGGACTTGGTGGCTGAGGCTGAGGAGCATGAGGATGTTGAAGCTCCATCACATAACCAAGTTGTGACTCAGTTCCTGGCTGGCCTCCGTCCCGAGTACGAGCCCATCATCGGTATCCTGCAGGTGACCGCGGAGCATGAGGGCCGGCATCATCACCTGGGAGGGTGACTGCCTCAAGCTGGCGCAGAACTACTCCAAGCGTATTGAGAACAACCATGCATCGGAGCCATCTGCGGAGGGCTACATAGCCAGTGGTGGCACCAAGCGCTCCGCCCATCTGGCCACAGGCGATGGATCTGGACCTCGCCGCCTTGGTGCACCTCTGCGCGGTGGATGCTGGCAGTGCGGTGGGCCTCACTTCAAGCGGGACTGCCCGCAGCGCCCAAGAGGCAACAGGCGTCAAGCTGCTGCGGACCCGGCACCGGCGGCCTTTGTTGCTGATGAAGAGGAGGAGCATGTTGCTTTCATGGCTGAAATGCCGGTAACACCCCACCTGCAAAGCGCGTTGCGCTGTCGCTGCTGGATGACGAGTGGGATGATTGGGCGCCGGAATCGGGCACCCTGCTGTATGACCTCTTCGGAGGGGAGTATGAGTCCAAGGAGGATGTGCGGCCGGCTGAGGCTGCTGGTGCTGTTGCTCAGGCGAATGAGCGCGAGCATGACCTGGACAGCCACAACATGGATGAGATCATATCGCTGTCTGGGCTGTCTGACTGCTTCGGCATGTCTGATGATGAGGCGGGTAGTGCCTCTGGTGGCATGGGCGGCTCTGGCCGTGTTGTAACCAAGTCTGATTCCGCTTACTTGCTTGATGCGGTTGCTCTTGCGAGTGCTGTTGTCGATGCACGAGGGGCGTGCGTGCTGGGGCTGAATGATGATCTCGGAAGCTGCCCGGACGTGTGGGTGAAGGACAGTGGGGCGTATCCGCATTTGGTGGCTGACCATGACAGCTTCGTGGAGTATGCGCTGCTTGCACCACCGGTTGAGGTGGGGGTATTTGCTGTCTGGCGGTGGGCCGGGGGACGGTCTGGATGGTTGTTCGAGCCGATGGCGGCGAAGTACGCAGTGTGCTTCGTGGGGTTCTGCATGTCCCGGACTTGCCGGGCAAAACAAAGCATGGCTACCGCAGGTTGTTTAGCCAGCGGTTGGCGCAGGAGCGTGGCGCTTCGTTTCATTACACGGCCAACGGGGACTCCATGGGCTTGCGCTCTGCTGGCCGTGATATGACGGTCCCTATCGGGCGCGCTCCGGGGAGCAACTTGTACGCTTTCCGCAGCAGAATACTTCGGAGCGGGCATGCGCCCAGCTCTGCGGATGTTGTTGCGCTGCAAGCTTGTGGGAAGTTGTCAAAATTGCTGTGGCACAGACGTCTTGGCCATCTGCATGCTGCAGGCATGGATCGTTTGCTTGCGGAGAGCGTCTCGGGGATCACGTTCGCGAAGGATGAGATACTGCCGTTTTGTGACTGTTGCGCGTTGGCGAAGTCTCACGAACGGCCGCGGTCGCGCATTGCGTCAAAGCGTCCTACTGGGCCACTGCAGAAGTTTGGAGCTGACATCTGGGGGCCAGTGGGTGTGACGTCCATTGGCGGGTTCCGTTACGTGTTTGGGATGACTGACTACTACTCGGCATACGGCTGGGTGGTGTTCATGAAGTCCAAGGATGAGGCTCCGAGGGCTCTGCTGTTGGTGGTGCGCGCTATCAGGCGCGTGCATCTCCGATTTGGATACGACAAGAGTACAGCTCGCCTGAGATTGGACAACGACTCAGTCTTCCAGAGTGCGGATTTTCGATCTGCATGCGATGGCCTGCACTTCGTTCCTGAGTTTTCTGCGCCATACTGCCAATGGCAGAATGGTCTGCAGGAGCGTATGTGGGTTACTCTGTCCGAGATGACGGTGGCTATGCTGCTACATGCTGGCCTGGGTCGTGAGTTCTGGGCGCTGGCCTTCTGTGCCGCGATGCACATCCGCAACAATGTCTACAGTCGGGGTGTCGGTTCTGTTCCCTACCGGCGTCACACTGGCAAGACCCCAGATGTGGCTGGGTTGCGGGTGTTCGGCTGTCCAGCGTATGTGCACGTGGATGCCGGGAATAGGCGGAAGCTTGACGCCAAGGCCTTTCGCGGGGTCTTCGTTGGTTGTGGGCAGGAATCTCACACCTACTTGGTGTGAAACCCAGCTACTCGCCGCGTGGTTGCAAGTCGGAATGTGATTTTCGATGAGGGTTGGCGTGATGCGGCTTCCAGCAGCAAGGGGGGCGGTGGGGGCGATGCTGCTGCAAGCCTTGAGATGTTCCCCCAATACCAGGCACTTCTCGATAACAGCGGGGTTGGCAGCACGTCCGACGCATCACGGCTGCAAGAGATAACCGAGGCTCACCGGCGTGTCGTGGATGAAACGGACGACGTTGAGGAGGAGCTTGAGATTGAGGAGGAGCCACTGACTGCGGAGGAACTGGAACTTAGACCGCAGCGACCCACGCTGGAGCTGACCCAGTTGGAGACGAACGAGGGAATCGACGATGGCGGGCAAGAGGAATCTATAGTCCAGCGTGATGAGAGGGACCCCTACCCTGCTCGTTCTCGCCGAGCTCCTGGGCAATGGTGGGTCGTGCATCCGGAAAACCCCAACGACGACGCTGCAGCTATGATGGCCGCCGCATTCGCGGCAGTGACACAGGGTGTCGATGAGCCCATCACGCTCAAGCAGGCCCCTGTCCGGACCGTTCAAGGAGCAATGGGCGCAAGCCGTAGAGTCAGAATTCAACTCGTTGGAGAAGCAGGGCACGTGGGTGGTGTGCGAGTTACCAGAGGAGCGAACAGCCATTCCCAGCAAATGGGTATTCAAGGTCAAATACAACGCTGATGGCAGTATCGCACGCTTCAAGGCCCGACTGGTTGTCCAAGGCTGCCGTCAACGACATGGCATCGACTATGCAGAGACTTTTGCACCGACCGTGAAGTTCACCACTATCCGAGTGCTGTTTGCGATTGCAGTACAATACGGTTGGAATATCCATCAGGTTGATGTCGACACGGCGTTCCTGTATGCTCCAGTGGAGGAGGAGATCTACATGAGGCCGCCGCCTGGCTATGAGCAGTACGATGCAAGAGGGCGGCCCATGGTCTTGCGCTTGTTGAAGAGCATGTACGGGCTGAAGCAATCACCCCGAAATTGGCACAACACCTTGCATAAGTTCTTGGTGTGCTACGGGTTTCAGCAGCTGAAGTCCGACCCTGGCGCGTACGTCTACTGGCAGAGTGGGCAGTTGATCTGCATCCTGGTGGTTTACGTGGACGACATGATCTTTGCCTTCAAGAACGCAGTATGGGGCGCGGATTTCAAGACGGCATTAGGCGCCCGCTTTGACATCAAGGACTTGGGCGTCTGTGCCTGGGCGCTAGGCATGGCGGTGGAGCGAGACTGGGACAATGCGACGCTGAAGGTGCATCAGGCCAAGTACATCGATGACATGGTGCACAAGTTCAACCTTGCTGACGCTTACGCTGTGAGCACCCCAGCGGAGGTTGGTGCCGATGTCCCCGGTAGCCACAAGCCGTTGGCTGCTGAGATGCCATATCAGGCCCTTGTGGGCAGCCTGTTGTACGCGATGGTGGCTACCCGCCCCGATATTGCCGAAGCTGTGAGCAAGTTGTGCAGGGTGATGGCCAAGCCTGAAGAGCGCCACTGGCAGGCTGCCAAGCGAGTCCTGCGATACCTGAAGGGTACCAAAACCCTGGGGCTGACCTTCAGTGGGGGCAAGGCTGACGGCCTACTGCACGGGTACTGCGACGCTGACTGGGCTGGAGACGTGGTGTCACGACGCTCCACCACTGGCTTCGTTTTCATGCTTTGTGGAGCTGCAGTGAGTTGGAAGTCGCAGCTGCAGGCCACTGTGGCGCTGTCAACGGCGGAGCTGGAGACGTGGTGTCACGACGCTCCACCACTGGCTTCGTCTTCATGCTTTGTGGAGCTGCAGTGAGTTGGAAGTCGCAGCTGCAGGCCACATGGCGCTGTGTGCGAGGCGCTGTTCTTGCCCGAGCTGCTGCGCGAGCTGTGTTGTGCTCAGTCCGAGGCCACAGTGATCTTCGAGGACAACCAGAGCTGCATTGCGCTGACGCGCAACCCCATGACCCATGGTCGCAGCAAGCACATCGCCATCAAGTACCACTTCACACGGGAGAAGGTGCTCAGCGGGGAGGTGGCAATTGAGTACTGCCCGACTGCACAGATGGTTGCGGATGCACTCACCAAGCCTCTGGGAAGGCTGAAGCACGTGGAGTTTGCCCTGAAGATGTTTGGCGCGCGATGACTGCATGGCGAGTGGGGGTGTTGTTTGATACCAGTCTTGCAGGCGTTTGACCGGCTGTTTGGAGCCTTGACGCCTGCACACTCTCAGCAGTATCTGTAGACGGCGGAGCGATCGTACGGCTACGAGTACGAGGACGCGAGTACATCTCCGGCAGCAGACGTACATCGGGGAGCGGCTGTACATCTACGAATACGAGGACGCCCGTGCGAGCAAAATCAAGATTCCGGTACTGCTGAATATCAATGGTGGGCGCCATGCAGTACTAGAATATACTGCAGGATATCGGCCGATGCAGCAGCGGATACTGTATTGTACGGACATAGATAATGCCAATACTCAGGCTCGCACAAATGCGTTAAGTACTGGCGACTACAGTCAGCGCGCGATGGCGCAAGGTGGCGGATGCGCTAATGGCTGGCGCGCGCACCATGGCGTGCGCGAGTATAAAGGCAGGGCGCGACCCGTTGTAAGAGACAGTCGTTCTTTTCCCTCACGCCCATATTTCAATAGTTGTGCTCAGTCCGAGGCCACAGTGATCTTCGAGGACAACCAGAGCTGCATTGCGCTGACGCGCAACCCCATGACCCATGGTCGCAGCAAGCACATCGCCATCAAGTACCACTTCACACGGGAGAAGGTGCTCAGCGGGGAGGTGGCAATTGAGTACTGCCCGACTGCACAGATGGTTGCGGATGCACTCACCAAGGCTCTGGGAAGGCTGAAGCACGCGGAGTTCGCCATGCAGATGTTGGGCGCGTGATGACTGCATGGCGAGTGGGGGTGTTGTTTGATACCAGTCTTGCAGGCGTTTGACTGGCTGTTGGGAGCCTTGACGCCTGCACACTCTCGGCGGTACCTGTAGACGGCGGAGCGATCGTACGGCTACGAGTACGAGGACGCGAGTACATCTCCGGCAGCAGACGTACATCGCGGAGCGGCTGTACATCTACGAGTACGAGGACGCCCGTGCGAGCACAATCAAGATTCCGGTACTGCTGAGTATCAATGGTGGGCGCCATGCAGTACTAGAATATACTGCAGGATATCAGCCGATGCAGAATATACTGCAGGATATCGGCCGATGCACCAACGGATACTGTATTGTACGGACATAGATAATGCCAATACTCAGGCTCGCACATATGCATTAAGTACTGGAGAATACAGTCAGCGCGCGATGGCGCAAGGTGGCGGATGCGCTCATGGGTGGCGCGCGTACCATGGCGTGCGCGAGTATAAAGGCAGGGCGCGACCCGTTGTAAGAGACAGTCGTTCTTTCCCCTCACGCCCATAATTCAACACGGCTGAGGCTGCTGGTGCTGTTGCTCAGGCGAATGAGCGCGAGCATGACCTGGACAGCCACAACATGGATGAGATCATATCGCTGTCTGGGCTGTCTGACTGCTTCGGCATGTCCGATGATGAGGCGGGTAGTGCCTCTGGTGGCATGGGCGGCTCTGCCCGTGTTGTAACCAAGTCTGATTCCGCTTACTTGCTTGATGCGGTTGCTCTTGCGAGTGTTGTTGTCGATGCACGAGGGGCGTGCATGCTGGGGCTGAATGATGATCTCGGAAGCTACCCGGACATGTGGGTGAAGGACAGTGGGGCATATCCGCATATGGTGGCTGACTCTGACAGCTTCGTGGAGTATGAGCAGCTTGCACCACCGGTTGAGGTGGGGGGTATTTGCTGTCTGGCGGTGGGCCGGGGGACGGTCTGGATGGTTGTTCGAGCCGATGGCGGCGAAGTACGCAGTGTGCTTCGTGGGGTTCTGCATGTCCCGGACTTGCCGGGCAAAACAAAGCATGGCTACCGCAGGTTGTTTAGCCAGCGGTTGGCGCAGGAGCGTGGCGCTTCGTTTCATTACACGGCCAACGGGGACTCCATGGTCTTGCGCTCTGCTGGCCGTGATATGACGGTCCCTATCGGGCGCGCTCCGGGAAGCAACTTGTACGCTTTCCGCAGCAGAATACTACGGAGCGGGCGTGCGCCCAGCCCTGCGGATGTTGTTGCGCTGCAAGCTTGTGGGAAGTTGTCAAAGTTGCTGTGGCACAGACGTCTTGGCCATCTGCATGCTGCAGGCATGGATCGTTTGCTTGCGGAGAGCGTCTCGGGGATCACGTTCGCGAAGGATGAGATACTGCCGTTTTGTGACTGTTGCGCGTTGGCGAAGTCTCACGAACAGCCGCGGTCGCGCATTGCGTCAAAGCGTCCTACTGGGCCACTGCAGAAGTTTGGAGCTGACATCTGGGGGCCAGTGGGTGTGACGTCCATTGGCGGGTTCCGTTACGTGTTTGAGATGACTGACTACTACTCGGCATACGGCTGGGTGGTGTTCATGAAGTCCAAGGATGAGGCTCCGAGGGCTCTGCTGTTGGTGGTGCGAGCTATCAGGCGCGTGCATCCCCGATTCGGATACGACAAGAGTACAGCTCGCCTGAGATTGGACAACGACTCAGTCTTCCAGAGTGCGGATTTTCGATCTGCATGCGATGGCCTGCACTTCGTTCCTGAGTTTTCTGCGCCATACTGCCAATGGCAGAATGGTCTGCAGGAGCGTATGTGGCTTACTCTGTCCGAAATGACGGTGGCTATGCTGCTACATGCTGGCCTGGGTCGTGAGTTCTGGGCGCTGGCCTTCTGTGCCGCGATGCACATCCGCAACAATGTCTACAGTCGGGGTGTCGGTTCTGTTCCCTACCGGCGTCACACTGGCAAGACCCCAGATGTGGCTGGGTTGCGGGTGTTCGGCTGTCCAGCGTATGTGCACGTGGATGCCGGGAATAGGCGGAAGCTTGACGCCAAGGCCTTTCGCGGGGTCTTCGTTGGTTATGGGCAGGAATCTCACACCTACTTAGTGTGGAACCCAGCTACTCGCCGGGTGGTTGCAAGTCGGAATGTGATTTTCGATGAGGGTTGGCGTGATGCGGCTTCCAGCAGCAAGGGGGGCAGTGGGGGCGATGCTGCTGCAAGCCTTGAGATGTTCCCCCAATACCAGGCACTTCTCGATAACAGCGGGGTTGGCAGCACGTCCGACGCATCACGGCTGCAAGAGATAACCGAGGCTCACCAGCGTGTCGTGGATGAAACGGACGACGTTGAGGAGGAGCTTGAGATTGAGGAGGAGCCACTGACTGCGGAGGAACTGGAACTTGGACCGCAGCAACCCACGCTGGAGCTGACCCAGTTGGAGACGAACGAGGGAACCGACGATGGCGGGCAAGAGGAACCTTTAGTCCAGCGTGCTGAGAGGGACCCCTACCCTGCTCGTTCTCGCCGAGCTCCTGGGCAATGGTGGGTCGTGCATCCGGAAAACCCCAACGACGACGCTGCAGCTATGATGGCCGCCGCATTCGCGGCAGTGACACAGGGTGTCGATGAGCCCATCACGCTCAAGCAGGCCCTGTCCGGACCGTTCAAGGAGCAATGGGCGCAAGCCGTAGAGTCAGAATTCAACTCGTTGGAGAAGCAGGGCACGTGGGTGGTGTGCGAGTTACCAGAGGAGCGAACAGCCATTCCCAGCAAATGGGTATTCAAGGTCAAATACAACGCTGATGGCAGTATCGCGCGCTTCAAGGCCCGACTGGTTGTCCAAGGCTGCCGTCAACGACATGGCATCGACTATGCAGAGACTTTTGCACCGACCGTGAAGTTCACCACTATCCGAGTGCTGTTTGCGATTGCAGTACAATACGGTTGGAATATCCATCAGGTTGATGTCGACACGGCGTTCCTGTATGCTCCAGTGGAGGAGGAGATCTACATGAGGCCGCCGCCTGGCTATGAGCAGTACGATGCGAGAGGGCGGCCCATGGTCTTGCGCTTGTTGAAGAGCCTGTACGGGCTGAAGCAATCACCCCGAAATTGGCACAACACCTTGCATAAGTTCTTGGTGTGCTACGGGTTTCAGCAGCTCAAGTCCGACCCTGGCGCGTACGTCTACTGGCAGGGTGGGCAGTTGATCTGCATCCTGGTGGTGTACGTGGACGACATGATCTTTGCCTTCAAGGACGCAGTATGGGCCGCGGATTTCAAGACGGCATTAGGCGCCCGCTTTGACATCAAGGACTTGGGCGTCTGTGCCTGGGCGCTAGGCATGGCGGTGGAGCGAGACTGGGACAATGCGACGCTGAAGGTGCATCAGGCCAAGTACATTGATGACATGGTGCACAAGTTCAACCTTGCTGACGCTTACGCTGTGAGCACCCCAGCGGAGGTTGGTGCCGATGTCCCCGGTAGCAACAAGCCGTTGGCTGCTGAGATGCCATATCAGGCCCTTGTGGGCAGCCTGCTGTACGCGATGGTGGCTACCCGCCCCGACATTGCCGAAGCCGTGAGCAAGTTGTGCAGGGTGATGGCCAAGCCTGAAGAGCGCCACTGGCAGGCTGCCAAGCGAGTCCTGCGATACCTGAAGGGTACCAAAACTCTGGGGCTGACCTTCAGTGGGGGCAAGGCTGACGGCCTACTGCACGGGTACTGCGACGCCGACTGGGCTGGAGACGTGGTGTCACGACGCTCCACCACTGGCTTCGTCTTCATGCTTTGTGGAGCTGCAGTGAGTTGGAAGTCGCAGCTGCAGGCCACTGTGGCGCTGTCAACGGCGGAGGCGGAGTACATGGCGTTGTGTGCTGCTGTGTGCGAGGCGCTGTTCTTGCGCGAGCTGCTGCGCGAGCTGTGTTGTGCTCAGTCCGAGGCCACAGTGATCTTCGAGGACAACCAGAGCTGCATTGCGCTGACGCGCAACCCCATGACCCATGGTCGCAGCAAGCACATCGCCATCAAGTACCACTTCACACGGGAGAAGGTGCTCAGCGGGGAGGTGGCAATTGAGTACTGCCCGACTGCACAGATGGTTGCGGATGCACTCACCAAGGCTCTGGGAAGGCTGAAGCACGCGGAGTTCGCCATGCAGATGTTGGGCGCGTGATGACTGCATGGCGAGTGGGGGTGTTGTTTGATACCAGTCTTGCAGGCGTATGACCGGCTGTCTGGAGCCTTGACGCCTGCACACTCTCAGCAGTATCTGTAGACGGCGGAGCGATCGTACGGCTACGAGTACGAGGACGCGAGTACATCTCCGGCAGCAGACGTACATCGCGGAGCGGCTGTACATCTTCGAGTACGAGGACGCCCGTGCGAGCACAATCAAGATTCCGGTACTGCTGAGTATCAATGGTGGGCGCCATGCAGTACTAGAATATACTGCAGGATATCGGCCGATGCAGAATATACTGCAGGATATCGGCCGATGCAGCAGCGGATACTGTATTGTACGGACATAGATAATGCCAATACTTAGGCTCGCATATATGCGTTAAGTACTGGAGAATACAGTCAGCGCGCGATGGCGCAAGGTGGCGGATGCGCTAATGGCTGGCGTGCGCACCATGGCGTGCGGAGTATAAAGGCAGGGCGCGACCCGTTGTAATAGACAGTCGTTCTTTTCCCTCACGCCCATATTTCAACAGCTGACCTTCAGTGGGGGCAAGGCTGACGGCCTACTGCACGGGTACTGCGACGCCGACTGGGCTGGAGATGTGGTGTCACGACGCTCCACCACTGGCTTCGTCTTCATGCTTTGTGGAGCTGCAGTGAGTTGGAAGTCGCAGCTGCAGGCCACTGTGGCGCTGTCAACGGCGGAGGCGGAGTACATGGCGTTGTGTGCTGCTGTGTGCGAGGCGCTGTTCTTGCGCGAGCTGCTGCGCGAGCTGTGTTGTGCTCAGTCCGAGGCCACAGTGATCTTCGAGGACAACCAGAGCTGCATTGCGCTGACGCGCAACCCCATGACCCATGGTCGCAGCAAGCACATCGCCATCAAGTACCACTTCACACGGGAGAAGGTGCTCAGCGGGGAGGTGGCAATTGAGTACTGCCCGACTGCACAGATGGTTGCGGATGCACTCACCAAGGCTCTGGGAAGGCTGAAGCACGCGGAGTTCGCCATGCAGATGTTGGGCGCGTGATGACTGCATGGCGAGTGGGGGTGTTGTTTGATACCAGTCTTGCAGGCGTTTGACTGGCTGTTGGGAGCCTTGACGCCTGCACACTCTCGGCGGTACCTGTAGACGGCGGAGCGATCGTACGGCTACGAGTACGAGGACGCGAGTACATCTCCGGCAGCAGACGTACATCGCGGAGCGGCTGTACATCTACGAGTACGAGGACGCCCGTGCGAGCACAATCAAGATTCCGGTACTGCTGAGTATCAATGGTGGGCGCCATGCAGTACTAGAATATACTGCAGGATATCAGCCGATGCAGAATATACTGCAGGATATCGGCCGATGCACCAACGGATACTGTATTGTACGGACATAGATAATGCCAATACTCAGGCTCGCACATATGCATTAAGTACTGGAGAATACAGTCAGCGCGCGATGGCGCAAGGTGGCGGATGCGCTCATGGGTGGCGCGCGTACCATGGCGTGCGCGAGTATAAAGGCAGGGCGCGACCCGTTGTAAGAGACAGTCGTTCTTTCCCCTCACGCCCATAATTCAACACGGCTGAGGCTGCTGGTGCTGTTGCTCAGGCGAATGAGCGCGAGCATGACCTGGACAGCCACAACATGGATGAGATCATATCGCTGTCTGGGCTGTCTGACTGCTTCGGCATGTCCGATGATGAGGCGGGTAGTGCCTCTGGTGGCATGGGCGGCTCTGCCCGTGTTGTAACCAAGTCTGATTCCGCTTACTTGCTTGATGCGGTTGCTCTTGCGAGTGTTGTTGTCGATGCACGAGGGGCGTGCATGCTGGGGCTGAATGATGATCTCGGAAGCTACCCGGACATGTGGGTGAAGGACAGTGGGGCATATCCGCATATGGTGGCTGACTCTGACAGCTTCGTGGAGTATGAGCAGCTTGCACCACCGGTTGAGGTGGGGGGTATTTGCTGTCTGGCGGTGGGCCGGGGGACGGTCTGGATGGTTGTTCGAGCCGATGGCGGCGAAGTACGCAGTGTGCTTCGTGGGGTTCTGCATGTCCCGGACTTGCCGGGCAAAACAAAACATGGCTACCGCAGGTTGTTTAGCCAGCGGTTGGCGCAGGAGCGTGGCGCTTCGTTTCACTACACGGCCAACGGGGACTCCATGGTCTTGCGCTCTGCTGGCCGTGATATGACGGTCCCTATCGGGCGCGCTCCGGGAAGCAACTTGTACGCTTTCCGCAGCAGAATACTACGGAGCGGGCGTGCGCCCAGCCCTGCGGATGTTGTTGCGCTGCAAGCTTGTGGGAAGTTGTCAAAGTTGCTGTGGCACAGACGTCTTGGCCATCTGCATGCTGCAGGCATGGATCGTTTGCTTGCGGAGAGCGTCTCGGGGATCACGCTCGCGAAGGATGAGATACTGCCGTTTTGTGACTGCTGCGCGTTGGCGAAGTCTCACGAACAGCCGCGGTCGCGCATTGCGTCAAAGCGTCCTACTGGGCGACTGCAGAAGTTTGGAAGTGACATCTGGGGGCCAGTGGGTGTGACGTCCATTGGCGGGTTCCGTTACGTGTTTGGGATGACTGACTACTACTCGGCATACGGCTGGGTGGTGTTTATGAAGTCCAAGGATGAGGCTCCGAGGGCTCTGCTGTTGGTGGTGCGCGCTATCAGGCGCGTGCATTGTTGAAATATGGGCGTGAGGGAAAAGAACGACTGTCTCTTACAACGGGTCGCGCCCTGCCTTTATACTCCGCACGCCATGGTGCGCACGCCAGCCATTAGCGCATCCGCCACCTTGCGCCATCGCGCGCTGACTGTATTCTCCAGTACTTAACGCATATATGCGAGCCTAAGTATTGGCATTATCTATGTCCGTACAATACAGTATCCGCTGCTGCATCGGCCGATATCCTGCAGTATATTCTGCATCGGCCGATATCCTGCAGTATATTCTAGTACTGCATGGCGCCCACCATTGATACTCAGCAGTACCGGAATCTTGATTGTGCTCGCACGGGCGTCCTCGTACTCGAAGATGTACAGCCGCTCCGCGATGTACGTCTGCTGCCGGAGATGTACTCGCGTCCTCGTACTCGTAGCCGTACGATCGCTCCGCCGTCTACAGATACTGCTGAGAGTGTGCAGGCGTCAAGGCTCCAGACAGCCGGTCATACGCCTGCAAGACTGGTATCAAACAACACCCCCACTCGCCATGCAGTCATCACGCGCCCAACATCTGCATGGCGAACTCCGCGTGCTTCAGCCTTCCCAGAGCCTTGGTGAGTGCATCCGCAACCATCTGTGCAGTCGGGCAGTACTCAATTGCCACCTCCCCGCTGAGCACCTTCTCCCGTGTGAAGTGGTACTTGATGGCGATGTGCTTGCTGCGACCATGGGTCATGGGGTTGCGCGTCAGCGCAATGCAGCTCTGGTTGTCCTCGAAGATCACTGTGGCCTCGGACTGAGCACAACACAGCTCGCGCAGCAGCTCGCGCAAGAACAGCGCCTCGCACACAGCAGCACACAACGCCATGTACTCCGCCTCCGCCGTTGACAGCGCCACAGTGGCCTGCAGCTGCGACTTCCAACTCACTGCAGCTCCACAAAGCATGAAGACGAAGCCAGTGGTGGAGCGTCGTGACACCACGTCTCCAGCCCAGTCGGCGTCGCAGTACCCGTGCAGTAGGCCGTCAGCCTTGCCCCCACTGAAGGTCAGCCCCAGAGTTTTGGTACCCTTCAGGTATCGCAGGACTCGCTTGGCAGCCTGCCAGTGGCGCTCTTCAGGCTTGGCCATCACCCTGCACAACTTGCTCACGGCTTCGGCAATGTCGGGGCGGGTAGCCACCATCGCGTACAGCAGGCTGCCCACAAGGGCCTGATATGGCATCTCAGCAGCCAACGGCTTGTTGCTACCGGGGACATCGGCACCAACCTCCGCTGGGGTGCTCACAGCGTAAGCGTCAGCAAGGTTGAACTTGTGCACCATGTCATCAATGTACTTGGCCTGATGCACCTTCAGCGTCGCATTGTCCCAGTCTCGCTCCACCGCCATGCCTAGCGCCCAGGCACAGACGCCCAAGTCCTTGATGTCAAAGCGGGCGCCTAATGCCGTCTTGAAATCCGCGGCCCATACTGCGTCCTTGAAGGCAAAGATCATGTCGTCCACGTACACCACCAGGATGCAGATCAACTGCCCACCCTGCCAGTAGACGTACGCGCCAGGGTCGGACTTGAGCTGCTGAAACCCGTAGCACACCAAGAACTTATGCAAGGTGTTGTGCCAATTTCGGGGTGATTGCTTCAGCCCGTACAGGCTCTTCAACAAGCGCAAGACCATGGGCCGCCCTCTCGCATCGTACTGCTCATAGCCAGGCGGCGGCCTCATGTAGATCTCCTCCTCCACTGGAGCATACAGGAACGCCGTGTCGACATCAACCTGATGGATATTCCAACCGTATTGTACTGCAATCGCAAACAGCACTCGGATAGTGGTGAACTTCACGGTCGGTGCAAAAGTCTCTGCATAGTCGATGCCATGTCGTTGACGGCAGCCTTGGACAACCAGTCGGGCCTTGAAGCGCGCGATACTGCCATCAGCGTTGTATTTGACCTTGAATACCCATTTGCTGGGAATGGCTGTTCGCTCCTCTGGTAACTCGCACACCACCCACGTGCCCTGCTTCTCCAACGAGTTGAATTCTGACTCTACGGCTTGCGCCCATTGCTCCTTGAACGGTCCGGACAGGGCCTGCTTGAGCGTGATGGGCTCATCGACACCCTGTGTCACTGCCGCGAATGCGGCGGCCATCATAGCTGCAGCGTCGTCGTTGGGGTTTTCCGGATGCACGACCCACCATTGCCCAGGAGCTCGGCGAGAACGAGCAGGGTAGGGGTCCCTCTCAGCACGCTGGACTAAAGGTTCCTCTTGCCCGCCATCGTCGGTTCCCTCGTTCGTCTCCAACTGGGTCAGCTCCAGCGTGGGTTGCTGCGGTCCAAGTTCCAGTTCCTCCGCAGTCAGTGGCTCCTCCTCAATCTCAAGCTCCTCCTCAACGTCGTCCGTTTCATCCACGACACGCTGGTGAGCCTCGGTTATCTCTTGCAGCCGTGATGCGTCGGACGTGCTGCCAACCCCGCTGTTATCGAGAAGTGCCTGGTATTGGGGGAACATCTCAAGGCTTGCAGCAGCATCGCCCCCACTGCCCCCCTTGCTGCTGGAAGCCGCATCACGCCAACCCTCATCGAAAATCACATTCCGACTTGCAACCACCCGGCGAGTAGCTGGGTTCCACACTAAGTAGGTGTGAGATTCCTGCCCATAACCAACGAAGACCCCGCGAAAGGCCTTGGCGTCAAGCTTCCGCCTATTCCCGGCATCCACGTGCACATACGCTGGACAGCCGAACACCCGCAACCCAGCCACATCTGGGGTCTTGCCAGTGTGACGCCGGTAGGGAACAGAACCGACACCCCGACTGTAGACATTGTTGCGGATGTGCATCGCGGCACAGAAGGCCAGCGCCCAGAACTCACGACCCAGGCCAGCATGTAGCAGCATAGCCACCGTCATTTCGGACAGAGTAAGCCACATACGCTCCTGCAGACCATTCTGCCATTGGCAGTATGGCGCAGAAAACTCAGGAACGAAGTGCAGGCCATCGCATGCAGATCGAAAATCCGCACTCTGGAAGACTGAGTCGTTGTCCAATCTCAGGCGAGCTGTACTCTTGTCGTATCCGAATCGGGGATGCACGCGCCTGATAGCTCGCACCACCAACAGCAGAGCCCTCGGAGCCTCATCCTTGGACTTCATGAACACCACCCAGCCGTATGCCGAGTAGTAGTCAGTCATCCCAAACACGTAACGGAACCCGCCAATGGACGTCACACCCACTGGCCCCCAGATGTCAGCTCCAAACTTCTGCAGTGGCCCAGTAGGACGCTTTGACGCAATGCGCGACCGCGGCTGTTCGTGAGACTTCGCCAACGCGCAACAGTCACAAAACGGCAGTATCTCATCCTTCGCGAGCGTGATCCCCGAGACGCTCTCCGCAAGCAAACGATCCATGCCTGCAGCATGCAGATGGCCAAGACGTCTGTGCCACAGCAACTTTGACAACTTCCCACAAGCTTGCAGCGCAACAACATCCGCAGGGCTGGGCGCACGCCCGCTCCGTAGTATTCTGCTGCGGAAAGCGTACAAGTTGCTTCCCGGAGCGCGCCCGATAGGGACCGTCATATCACGGCCAGCAGAGCGCAAGACCATGGAGTCCCCGTTGGCCGTGTAATGAAACGAAGCGCCACGCTCCTGCGCCAACCGCTGGCTAAACAACCTGCGGTAGCCATGCTTTGTTTTGCCCGGCAAGTCCGGGACATGCAGAACCCCACGAAGCACACTGCGTACTTCGCCGCCATCGGCTCGAACAACCATCCAGACCGTCCCCCGGCCCACCGCCAGACAGCAAATACCCCCCACCTCAACCGGTGGTGCAAGCTGCTCATACTCCACGAAGCTGTCAGAGTCAGCCACCATATGCGGATATGCCCCACTGTCCTTCACCCACATGTCCGGGTAGCTTCCGAGATCATCATTCAGCCCCAGCATGCACGCCCCTCGTGCATCGACAACAACACTCGCAAGAGCAACCGCATCAAGCAAGTAAGCGGAATCAGACTTGGTTACAACACGGGCAGAGCCGCCCATGCCACCAGAGGCACTACCCGCCTCATCATCAGACATGCCGAAGCAGTCAGACAGCCCAGACAGCGATATGATCTCATCCATGTTGTGGCTGTCCAGGTCATGCTCGCGCTCATTCGCCTGAGCAACAGCACCAGCAGCCTCAGCCGGCCGCACATCCTCCTCGGACTCATACTCCCCTCCGAAGAGGTCATACAGCAGGGTGCCCGGTTCCGGCGCCCAATCATCCCACTCGTCATCCAGCAGGGACAGCGCAACGCGCTTTGCAGGTGGGGTGTTACCGGCATTCTCAGCCATGAAAGCAACATGCTCCTCCTCCTCATCAGCAACAAAGGCCGCCGGTGCCGGGTCCGCAGCAGCTTGACGCCTGTTGCCTCTTGGGCGCTGCGGGCAGTCCCGCTTGAAGTGAGGCCCACCGCACTGCCAGCATCCACCGCGCAGAGGGGCACCAAGGCGGCGAGGTCCAGATCCATCGCCTGTGGCCAGATGGGCGGAGCGCTTGGTGCCACCACTGGCTATGTAGCCCTCCGCAGATGGCTCCGATGCATGGTTCTTCTCAATACGCTTGGAGTAGTTCTGCGCCAGCTTGAGGCAGTCACCCTCCCAGGTGATGGCGCGGCCCTCATGCTCCGCGGTCACCTGCAGGATACCGATGATGGGCTCGTACTCGGGACGGAGGCCAGCCAGGAACTGAGTCACAACTTGGTTATGTGATGGAGCTTCAACATCCTCATGCTCCTCAGCCTCTGTTGAAATATGGGCGTGAGGGAAAAGAACGACTATCTGTTACAACGGGTCGCGCCCTGCCTTTATACTCGCGCACGCCATGGTGCGCGCGCCAGCCATTAGCGCATCCGCCACCTTGCGCCATCGCGCGCTGACTGTATTCTCCAGTACTTAACGCATATGTGCGAGCCTGAGTATTGGCATTATCTATGTCCGTACAATACAGTATCCGCTGCTGCATCGGCCGATATCCTGCAGTATATTCTAGTACTGCATGGCGCCCACCATTGATACTCAGCAGTACCGGAATCTTGATTGTGCTCGCACGGGCGTCCTCGTACTCGTAGCCGTACGATCGCTCCGCCGTCTACAGATACTGCTGAGAGTGTGCAGGCGTCAAGGCTTTAAACAGCCGGTCAAACGCCTGCAAGACTGGTATCAAACAACACCCCCACTCGCCATGCAGTCATCACGCGCCCAACATCTGCATGGCGAACTCCGCGTGCTTCAGCCTTCCCAGAGCCTTGGTGAGTGCATCCGCAACCATCTGTGCAGTCGGGCAGTACTCAATTGCCACCTCCCCGCTGAGCACCTTCTCCCGTGTGAAGTGGTACTTGATGGCGATGTGCTTGCTGTGACCAGGGTTTTACGATGGGTCATGGGGTTGCGCGTCAGCGCAATGCAGCTCTGGTTGTCCTCGAAGATCACTGTGGCCTTGGACTGAGCACAACACAGCTCGCGCAAGAACAGCGCCTCGCACACAGCAGCACACAACGCCATGTACTCCGCCTCCGCCGTTGACAGCGCCACAGTGGCCTGCAGCTGCGACTTCCAAATCACTGCAGCTCCACAAAGTATGAAGACGAACCCGGTGGTGGAGCGTCATGACACCACGTCTCCAGCCCAGTCGGCGTCGCAGTACCCGTGCATTAGGCCGTCAGCCTTGCCCCCACTGAAGGTCAGCCCCAGGGTTTTGGTACCCTTCAGGTATCGCAGGACTCGCTTGGCAGCCTGCCAGTGGCGCTCTTCAGGCTTGGCCATCACCCTGCACAACTTGCTCACAGCCTCGGCAATGTCGGGGCGGGTAGCCACCATCGCGTACAGCATGCTGCTCACAAGGGCCTGATAGGGCATCTCAGCAGCCAACGGCTTGTTGCTACCGGGGACATCGGCACCAACCTCCGCTGGGGTGCTCACAGCGTAAGCGTCAGCAAGGTTGAACTTGTGCACCATGTCATCAATGTACTTGGCCTGATGCACCTTCAGCGTCGCATTGTCCCAGTCTCGCTCCACCGCCATGCCTAGCGCCCAGGCACAGACGCCCAAGTCCTTGATGTCAAAGCGGGCGCCTAATGCCGTCTTGAAATCCGCGGCCCATACTGCGTTCTTGAAGGCAAAGATCATGTCGTCCACGTAAACCACCAGGATGCAGATCAACTGCCCACCCTGCCAGTAGACGTACGCGCCAGGGTCGGACTTGAGCTGCTGAAACCCGTAGCACACCAAGAACTTATGCAAGGTGTTGTGCCAATTTCGGGGTGATTGCTTCAGCCCGTACAGGCTCTTCAACAAGCGTAAGACCATGGGCCGCCCTCTTGCATCGTACTGCTCATAGCCAGGCGGCGGCCTCATGTAGATCTCCTCCTCCACTGGAGCATACAGGAACGCCGTGTCGACATCAACCTGATGGATATTCCAACCGTATTGTACTGCAATCGCAAACAGCACTCGGATAGTGGTGAACTTCATGGTCGGTGCAAAAGTCTCTGCATAGTCGATGCCATGTCGTTGACGGCAGCCTTGGACAACCAGTCGGGCCTTGAAGCGCGCGATACTGCCATCAGCGTTGTATTTGACCTTGAATACCCATTTGCTGGGAATGGCTGTTCGCTCCTCTGGTAACTCGCACACCACCCACGTGCCCTGCTTCTCCAACGAGTTGAATTCTGACTCTACGGCTTGCGCCCATTGCTCCTTGAACGGTCCGGACAGGGCCTGCTTGAGCGTGATGGGCTCATCGACACCCTGTGTCACTGCCGCGAATGCGGCGGCCATCATAGCTGCAGCGTCGTCGTTGGGGTTTTCCGGATGCACGACCCACCATTGCCCAGGAGCTCGGCGAGAACGAGCAGGGTAGGGGTCCCTCTCAGCACGCTGGACTATAGGTTCCTCTTGCCCGCCATCGTCGGTTCCCTCGTTCGTCTCCAACTGGGTCAGCTCCAGCGTGGGTCGCTGCGGTCCAAGTTCCCTCCGCAGTCAGTGGCTCTTCCTCAATCTCAAGCTCCTCCTCAACGTCATCCATTTCATCCACGACACGCCGGTGAGCCTTGGTTATCTCTTGCAGCCGTGATGCGTCGGACGTGCTTCCAACCCCGCCGTTATCGAGAAGTGCCTGGTATTGGGGGAACATCTCACGGCTTGCAGCAGCACCGCCCCCACTGCCCCCCTTGCTGCTGGAAGCCGCATCACGCCAACCCTCATCGAAAATCACATTCCGACTTGCAACCACGCGGCGAGTAGCTGGGTTCCACACCAAGTAGGTGTGAGATTCCTGCCCATACCCAACGAAGACCCCGCGAAAGGCCTTGGCGTCAAGCTTCCGCCTATTCCCGGCATCCACGTGCACATACGCTGAACAGCCGAACACCCGCAACCCAGACACATCTGGGGTCTTGCCAGTGTGACGCCGGTAGGGAACAGAACCGACACCCCGACTGTAGACATTGTTGCGGATGTGCATCGCGGCACAGAAGGCCAGCGCCCAGAACTCACGACCCAGGCCAGCATGTAGCAGCATAGCCACCGTCATCTCGGACAGAGTAAGCCACATACGCTCCGGCAGACCATTCTGCCATTGGCAGTATGGCGCAGAAAACTCAGGAACGAAGTGCAGGCCATCGCATGCAGATCGAAAATCCGCACTCTGGAAGACTGAGTCGTTGTCCAATCTCAGGCGAGCTGTACTCTTGTCGTATCCGAATCGGGGATGCACGCGCCTGATAGCTCGCACCACCAACAGCAGAGCCCTCGGAGCCTCATCCTTGGACTTCATGAACACCACCCAGCCGTATGCCGAGTAGTAGTCAGTCATCCCAAACACGTAACGGAACCCGCCAATGGACGTCACACCCACTGGCCCCCAGATGTCAGCTCCAAACTTCTGCAGTGGCCCAGTAGGACGCTTTGACGCAATGCGCGACCGCGGCTGTTCGTGAGACTTCGCCAACGCGCAACAGTCACAAAACGGCAGTATCTCATCCTTCGCGAGCGTGATCCCCGAGACGCTCTCCGCAAGCAAACGATCCATGCCTGCAGCATGCAGATGGCCAAGACGTCTGTGCCACAGCAACTTTGACAACTTCCCACAAGCTTGCAGCGCAACAACATCCGCAGGGCTGGGCGCACGCCCGCTCCGTAGTATTCTGCTGCGGAAAGCGTACAAGTTGCTTCCCGGAGCGCGCCCGATAGGGACCGTCATATCACGGCCAGCAGAGCGCAAGACCATGGAGTCCCCGTTGGCCGTGTAATGAAACGAAGCGCCACGCTCCTGCGCCAACCGCTGGCTAAACAACCTGCGGTAGCCATGCTTTGTTTTGCCCGGCAAGTCCGGGACATGCAGAACCCCACGAAGCACACTGCGTACTTCGCCGCCATCGGCTCGAACAACCATCCAGACCGTCCCCCGGCCCACCGCCAGACAGCAAATACCCCCCACCTCAACCGGTGGTGCAAGCTGCTCATACTCCACGAAGCTGTCAGAGTCAGCCACCATATGCGGATATGCCCCACTGTCCTTCACCCACATGTCCGGGTAGCTTCCGAGATCATCATTCAGCCCCAGCATGCACGCCCCTCGTGCATCGACAACAACACTCGCAAGAGCAACCGCATCAAGCAAGTAAGCGGAATCAGACTTGGTTACAACACGGGCAGAGCCGCCCATGCCACCAGAGGCACTACCCGCCTCATCATCAGACATGCCGAAGCAGTCAGACAGCCCAGACAGCGATATGATCTCATCCATGTTGTGGCTGTCCAGGTCATGCTCGCGCTCATTCGCCTGAGCAACAGCACCAGCAGCCTCAGCCGGCCGCACATCCTCCTCGGACTCATACTCCCCTCCGAAGAGGTCATACAGCAGGGTGCCCGGTTCCGGCGCCCAATCATCCCACTCGTCATCCAGCAGGGACAGCGCAACGCGCTTTGCAGGTGGGGTGTTACCGGCATTCTCAGCCATGAAAGCAACATGCTCCTCCTCCTCATCAGCAACAAAGGCCGCCGGTGCCGGGTCCGCAGCAGCTTGACGCCTGTTGCCTCTTGGGCGCTGCGGGCAGTCCCGCTTGAAGTGAGGCCCACCGCACTGCCAGCATCCACCGCGCAGAGGGGCACCAAGGCGGCGAGGTCCAGATCCATCGCCTGTGGCCAGATGGGCGGAGCGCTTGGTGCCACCACTGGCTATGTAGCCCTCCGCAGATGGCTCCGATGCATGGTTCTTCTCAATACGCTTGGAGTAGTTCTGCGCCAGCTTGAGGCAGTCACCCTCCCAGGTGATGGCGCGGCCCTCATGCTCCGCGGTCACCTGCAGGATACCGATGATGGGCTCGTACTCGGGACGGAGGCCAGCCAGGAACTGAGTCACAACTTGGTTATGTGATGGAGCTTCAACATCCTCATGCTCCTCAGCCTCTGTTGAAATATGGGCGTGAGGGAAAAGAACGACTATCTGTTACAACGGGTCGCGCCCTGCCTTTATACTCGCGCACGCCATGGTGCGCGCGCCAGCCATTAGCGCATCCGCCACCTTGCGCCATCGCGCGCTGACTGTATTCTCCAGTACTTAACGCATATGTGCGAGCCTGAGTATTGGCATTATCTATGTCCGTACAATACAGTATCCGCTGCTGCATCGGCCGATATCCTGCAGTATATTCTAGTACTGCATGGCGCCCACCATTGATACTCAGCAGTACCGGAATCTTGATTGTGCTCGCAAGGGCGTCCTCGTACTCGTAGCCGTACGATCGCTCCGCCGTCTACAGATACTGCTGAGAGTGTGCAGGCGTCAAGGCTTTAAACAGCCGGTCAAACGCCTGCAAGACTGGTATCAAACAACACCCCCACTCGCCATGCAGTCATCACGCGCCCAACATCTGCATGGCGAACTCCGCGTGCTTCAGCCTTCCCAGAGCCTTGGTGAGTGCATCCGCAACCATCTGTGCAGTCGGGCAGTACTCAATTGCCACCTCCCCGCTGAGCACCTTCTCCCGTGTGAAGTGGTACTTGATGGCGATGTGCTTGCTGTGACCAGGGTTTTACGATGGGTCATGGGGTTGCGCGTCAGCGCAATGCAGCTCTGGTTGTCCTCGAAGATCACTGTGGCCTTGGACTGAGCACAACACAGCTCGCGCAAGAACAGCGCCTCGCACACAGCAGCACACAACGCCATGTACTCCGCCTCCGCCGTTGACAGCGCCACAGTGGCCTGCAGCTGCGACTTCCAAATCACTGCAGCTCCACAAAGTATGAAGACGAACCCGGTGGTGGAGCGTCATGACACCACGTCTCCAGCCCAGTCGGCGTCGCAGTACCCGTGCATTAGGCCGTCAGCCTTGCCCCCACTGAAGGTCAGCCCCAGGGTTTTGGTACCCTTCAGGTATCGCAGGACTCGCTTGGCAGCCTGCCAGTGGCGCTCTTCAGGCTTGGCCATCACCCTGCACAACTTGCTCACAGCCTCGGCAATGTCGGGGCGGGTAGCCACCATCGCGTACAGCATGCTGCTCACAAGGGCCTGATATGGCATCTCAGCAGCCAACGGCTTGTTGCTACCGGGGACATCGGCACCAACCTCCGCTGGGGTGCTCACAGCGTAAGCGTCAGCAAGGTTGAACTTGTGCACCATGTCATCAATGTACTTGGCCTGATGCACCTTCAGCGTCGCATTGTCCCAGTCTCGCTCCACCGCCATGCCTAGCGCCCAGGCACAGACGCCCAAGTCCTTGATGTCAAAGCGGGCGCCTAATGCCGTCTTGAAATCCGCGGCCCATACTGCGTTCTTGAAGGCAAAGATCATGTCGTCCACGTACACCACCAGGATGCAGATCAACTGCCCACCCTGCCAGTAGACGTACGCGCCAGGGTCGGACTTCAGCTGCTGAAACCCGTAGCACACCAAGAACTTATGCAAGGTGTTGTGCCAATTTCGGGGTGATTGCTTCAGCCCGTACAGGCTCTTCAACAAGCGTAAGACCATGGGCCGCCCTCTTGCATCGTACTGCTCATAGCCAGGCGGCGGCCTCATGTAGATCTCCTCCTCCACTGGAGCATACAGGAACGCCGTGTCGACATCAACCTGATGGATATTCCAACCGTATTGTACTGCAATCGCAAACAGCACTCGGATAGTGGTGAACTTCATGGTCGGTGCAAAAGTCTCTGCATAGTCGATGCCATGTCGTTGACGGCAGCCTTGGACAACCAGTCGGGCCTTGAAGCGCGCGATACTGCCATCAGCGTTGTATTTGACCTTGAATACCCATTTGCTGGGAATGGCTGTTCGCTCCTCTGGTAACTCGCACACCACCCACGTGCCCTGCTTCTCCAACGAGTTGAATTCTGACTCTACGGCTTGCGCCCATTGCTCCTTGAACGGTCCGGACAGGGCCTGCTTGAGCGTGATGGGCTCATCGACACCCTGTGTCACTGCCGCGAATGCGGCGGCCATCATAGCTGCAGCGTCGTCGTTGGGGTTTTCCGGATGCACGACCCACCATTGCCCAGGAGCTCGGCGAGAACGAGCAGGGTAGGGGTCCCTCTCAGCACGCTGGACTATAGGTTCCTCTTGCCCGCCATCGTCGGTTCCCTCGTTCGTCTCCAACTGGGTCAGCTCCAGCGTGGGTCGCTGCGGTCCAAGTTCCCTCCGCAGTCAGTGGCTCTTCCTCAATCTCAAGCTCCTCCTCAACGTCATCCATTTCATCCACGACACGCCGGTGAGCCTTGGTTATCTCTTGCAGCCGTGATGCGTCGGACGTGCTTCCAACCCCGCCGTTATCGAGAAGTGCCTGGTATTGGGGGAACATCTCACGGCTTGCAGCAGCACCGCCCCCACTGCCCCCCTTGCTGCTGGAAGCCGCATCACGCCAACCCTCATCGAAAATCACATTCCGACTTGCAACCACGCGGCGAGTAGCTGGGTTCCACACCAAGTAGGTGTGAGATTCCTGCCCATACCCAACGAAGACCCCGCGAAAGGCCTTGGCGTCAAGCTTCCGCCTATTCCCGGCATCCACGTGCACATACGCTGAACAGCCGAACACCCGCAACCCAGACACATCTGGGGTCTTGCCAGTGTGACGCCGGTAGGGAACAGAACCGACACCCCGACTGTAGACATTGTTGCGGATGTGCATCGCGGCACAGAAGGCCAGCGCCCAGAACTCACGACCCAGGCCAGCATGTAGCAGCATAGCCACCGTCATCTCGGACAGAGTAAGCCACATACGCTCCGGCAGACCATTCTGCCATTGGTAGTATGGCGCAGAAAACTCAGGAACGAAGTGCAGGCCATCGCATGCAGATCGAAATCCGCACTCTGGAAGACTGAGTCGTTGTCCAATCTCAGGCGAGCTGTACTCTTGTCGTATCCGAATCGGGGATGCACGCGCCTGATAGCGCGCACCACCAACAGCAGAGCGCTCAGAGCCTCATCCTTGGACTTCATGAACACCACCCAGCCGTATGCCGAGTAGTAGTCAGTCATCCCAAACACGTAACGGAACCCGCCAATGGACGTCACACCCACTGGCCCCCAGATGTCAGCTCCAAACTTCTGCAGTGGCCCAGTAGGACGCTTTGACGCAATGCGCGACCGCGGCTGTTCGTGAGACTTCGCCAACGCGCAACAGTCACAAAACGGCAGTATCTCATCCTTCGCGAACGTGATCCCCGAGACGCTCTCCGCAAGCAAACGATCCATGCCTGCAGCATGCAGATGGCCAAGACGTCTGTGCCACAGAAACTTTGACAACTTCCCACAAGCTTGCAGCGCAACAACATCCGCAGGGCTGGGCGCATGCCCGCTCCGTAGTATTCTGCTGCGGAAAGCGTACAAGTTGCTTCCCCGGAGCGCGCCCGATAGGGACCGTCATATCACGGCCAGCAGAGCGCAAGATCATGGAGTCCCCGTTGGCCGTGTAATGAAACGAAGCGCCACGCTCCTGCGCAACCGCTGGCTAAACAACCTGCGGTAGCCATGCAACGCGCTTTGCAGGTGGGGTGTTACCGGCATTTTCAGCCATGAAAGCAACATGCTCCTCCTCCTCATCAGCAACAAAGGCCGCCGGTGCCGGGTCCGCAGCAGCTTGACGCCTGTTGCCTCTTGGGCGCTGCGGGCAGTCCCGCTTGTAGTGAGGCCCACCGCACTACCAGCATCCACCGCGCAGAGGTGCACCAAGGCGGCGAGGTCCGGATCCATCGCCTGTGGCCAGATGGGCGGAGCGCTTGGTGCCACCACTGGCTATGTAGCCCTCCGCAGATGGCTCCGATGCATGGTTCTCAATACGCTTGGAGTAGTTCTGCGCCAGCTTGAGGCAGTCACCCTTCCAGGTGATGGCGCGGCCCTCATGCTCCGCGGTCAGCTGCAGGATACCGATGATGGGCTCGTACTCTTGGAACGGAGGCCAGCCAGGAACTGAGTCACAACTAGGTTATGTGATGGTAGCCGTTCCCAACATCCTCATGCTCCTCAAGCCTCAGCCACAAAGTCCAAGAAGTGCGTGTCCCATTGCGATGGTAGTATGCCTCCGCAGCCTCGGTGCGCTGTTGACCGGATTGGAGCACCGCATACATGTCAGATATCCTGCCGAGATGGCCTCCCTCAAAGCGGGTGCGCAGAGCTGCCCATGCTTGGCCTCCAGAGGTAGCATTGTCATTCAGGTGCCGACGGATGACATCCAGGAGCTCCTCGGGGAGCAGCGCAGTCAGGGTTGCATACAGCTTGAAATGCTGATCAGATGAGGCATGCTCACTCATCATCATGGCCTGCTTCATGCCAGTGGCGTTGCAATATGCCTCCATATGGTGCCTCCAGCGGCGCCACCCCTTGGTCTGACCAGAGAAAACGGGCGGCAACGGAATGCGCGGCGCGCGGGCGGACACTCCTTCCGGCATGATGATCACAGTGATGGAAATCAACTGCAGAGCGGGACAGAGGCCAAGTCAGCGGTCTGGTCCTCACAGGGCCAAAAGCCCCCACCACTGCTTGCCGCAGTGGCAACTTTCTCCCACCAGATGGTCAACAGGGAGAAACTCGGTCAATAATTCGAAATTGAGCAGAGAAAACAACCGGAGCCGCACAAACTTTTAATTACCGGCCGCGATTAAT